>CATIWQ010017610.1:0-14906 GCA_949673415.1 Euphorbia schlechtendalii | reverse complement strand
TTACTGAATATAAGCCTATCGAAACGAATATAGTCAAAATCTTGCGACCAAGTTTTTTGCGCCATTTCCAAGGAAGGTAAGTGCATCCTTAGAGATAAAAAATTTGGAGACTACGGTACTTTTTTATTTTGCTTTTAATTTTTTGTTTAAAATGTTTGCTAACATGCATTGGGATAAGTTATGTGGTGATTACATTATTGATAACTTAAATTGATACATGCGTAGATGAAATTTGTCATGTTACATCTCATGAAGAGTCAACATCTAAATCCCTTGAAAATTTAGAATATTCCTCTGAAACTGAAAAATTAGTTAGAGAAGATGATCCTATACCACCTTCTATAGATAAACCACCCTTAGTAGAATTGAAGCAATTGCCTAGTCATTTGAAGTATACATTTTTAGGAAGCAACAATATCTTACCCATTATAATTTCTAGTAAGTTATCTCATGTGCAAGAAGAAGCATTATTGGAGATAATAAAGGGTAGAATAAGGAGTATTGGTTGGTAAATTTTCGATATTAGAGGAATTAGCCCTAATATAGTGATGCATTCTATTAATTTGGAAAATGATAGTAAACCTAAGATAGAAAGGCAAAGAAGATTAAATCCTCACATGAAGGAAGTTGTTAAAAAGAAGATTATTAAGTTACTAGATGCAGGAATTATCTATCTGATTTCAGATAGTGAATGGGTCAATCATGTTGAATGTGTTCCGAAAAATGGAGGTATCATTGTAGTTCAAAATGAAAAGGGTAACTTAGTTCCTACTAGGACAACAAATGGATGGAGAGTTTGCATAGATTACAAAAAATCAAATGCAGCCACTCGGAAAGACCATTTCCCTTTACCATTTATAGATAAAATGTTAGAAAAGATATCAAGTCATGCATTTTACTATTTTCTTGATGGATTCTCTGGATATTTTCAAATTCATATTCGGCTAGATGACTAAGACAAAACCACTTTTACATGTCCATTTGGTACATTTACTTATAGAAGAATGCATTTTGGGTTGTGAAATGCTCCGGTTACTTTTCAAAGGTGTGTTTCGGTTATTTTTAGTAAGTATGTGGAGGATATTATGGAAGTTTTCATGGATGATTTCTCTGAACATGGAGATTCTTTTGAGAAATGTCTAGAAAATTTGGATAAAGTACTTGCTAGATGTGAGGAAACTAATTTGGTATTGAATTGGGAGAATTGTCATTTTATGGTTAATGAAGGTATAGTTTTAGGTCATAAGATAGATGAAAAGGGAATTCATATAGATAGAGCAAAAACTGAGATCATTGAGAAATTACCTCCTCCCATAAATGTTAAGGGAATGAGATCATTTCTAGGTCATGCTAGATTTTATAGAAGCTTTATTAAGGATTTTTCGGTTATAGCTAAACCTTTAACTAAATTATTAGTTAAAGATGTGAAGTTCGATTTCTCTGATGACTGTTTAAAAGCCTTCAACACTTTAAAATGAGCATTAGTTTCAGCACCCATAATTGTTAAACCAAATTGGTCTCTACCATTTTAATTGATGTGTGATGCCAGTGATGTTGCTGTTGGTTATGTTTAGGTCCAAGGTATGAAAAGAATTTGCATACAATTTATTATGCGAGTCACACTTTATCTTCTACATAATTCAATTACACTACCACTGAAAAAGAGATGTTAGTAGTCGTATATGCATGTCACAAGTTTAGATCATATTTGATTGGATCTAAAGTAATAGTGTATACAGATCATGCTGCTTTGAGATATTTGTTTTCTAAGAAAGATGCCAAACTTGGATTAATTAGGTGAATCCTTTTTTTACAAGAATTTGACTTAGAAATAAGGGATAAAAAGGGAAGTGAGAATACCATAGCAAATCACTTATCTTGTTTAGAAGATGATAAGGGACCTATAGGTGAAACTAGTGATATTAATGAACTTCTTCTAGATGAAAATCTTATGTCTATTAGGCATACTATTAGTCCATGGTATGCCGACTTTGCAAATTATTTGGTTACGCATACTTTACCCCCTGATTTAGATTCTAATGGTAAGAACAAATTTCTTAAGGATATTAGGTCATTCATGTGGGATGACCCTTATTTGTTTAAGGTATGTGCCGATGGTATTATTCGTAGATGTATAGATGATACTAACTTTTCTTCAGTTTTAAGTCATTGCCATGATAGCATATATGGAGGACATTTAGACTAGCAAAAACCGTTGCAAAAGTTCTAGAGAGTGGGTTTTATTGGCCAACATTGTTCAAGGATGCTAAAACTTTTGTTCAGAATTGTGATAATTGTCAGAGAACTAGAAACATAAGTTAAAGAGATGAAATACCATTGAAAAACATCTTAGAAGTGAAGCTTTTTGATGTTTGGGGTATAGATTTCATGGGACCATTTCGTACCTATAATGGTAATAATTATATTCTGGTAAAATGGGTTGAATCTAGCGCATATAGTAAGAATGATGCTAGAGTAGTTGCTAAGTTTCTTAAGCAATTATTTAGTAGATTTGGAGTTCCTAGGACCATAATTAGCGATGGAGGTTCACATTTCATCAATAAAACTTTTGAAAGCTTGATGCATAAGTATGGAGTACATCATAAGGTTGCTACCCCATATCATCTTCAGATTAGTGATCAAGTAGAAATTTCTAATCGAGAAATTAAGTGGATTCTTGAAAAAACTGTCTCAAATTCTATGAAGGATTGGTCTACTAAGTTAAATGATGCATTATGGGCCTATAAAACAGCTTTTAAGACACCTATTGATATGACACCCTATAAGCTGGTTTAATGAAAGGCTTGTCATTTACCAGTAGAATTAGAGCATAAGGCTTTATGGGCCTTGAAGAATTTGAATATGGATTTACACAAAGCTGGTGAAAGAAGAAAATTGGATTTAAATGCATTAGAAGAACTATGTTTCTCATCATATGAAAACACAAAGGTCTATAAAGAGAAGACAAAACGATAGCACGATGCGAAACTACGGGAAAAGAAGTTTAAGATTGGAGATAGAGTTCTATTATATAATTCCAAACTTTGCTTGTTCCCTGGAAAACTAAAATCTCGTTGGAAAGGACCTTGCGAAGTTATTCAGGTATTTGACAATGGAGCATTGGAATTGAAAGCCGAAAATGGAGAAATATTTCAAGCCAATGGCCAACGATGCAAACCTTATCTCAAAAATAAATTTGAACAACAAGATGTTGATGTTCAATTACTATCTTCACCATAAATCATTACACGTATGAAAATAGTAAACATTTATTATTTTATATTTAACATGTTTGTTTTTATAAGTTTTCATAGGGACTAAGTCTAAAAATTAAAGAAATAGAAGGACTGAAGAGTTCGCGACCATGACTACAGATCGCGCCCGTGACATTATGCAGTAAAACCTTCTGTTCAAGTTGTGAAGAAAGTCACAATCGCGATAAGCCTTCGTGATCGCAACATGGGAAGAATATAACCGTTGCAGATCACGATTAACATGCGACCGATGGCTGAAACTGCCATTAACGGCTAGTTTGAAGGAAAAAAGGCTATATTGACTATTTTAGCCAATCAATGACCTATTAGAACTCTCTATAAAGGTATAGATTGAATCCACAACCACCACAACCTTCTACAAAGCTTACTAAAGTTCTGATTCTTTCATCTCTATTCTTCTACATTCAACCCTTTTCAAAACTCTACCTCAAACAAAATCATGCCTCGTGTTAAGGTAGCTACCAATAGAAGAGAAATCCCAAACTATCAACAAGAATATGACTGTCCTTTTCCCATTCATTCACTTGAGGAGGGGAAAAGATTCAAAGTTTTGAAGAAGTTGGAAATCAACATGATGATTTTTCTTGATATGGTTTTCTTGGAGACTTTAGGCCTCCATGAGCAAATGGGGATGTATCTTGCTGATCTTGGTTTAAGCATGTTTGTGAGAATGCGATTTCCACAAAATCGTGATTAGATTTTGAAATGTCTAGTGTCATTCAATTTTGAAAATAAAAGGAAGAGGATGATTCAATTTCGCAACCAAGGTAGACACTATTAATAAGTGTATAATTACACTTATTATCATTATAATTTTACACAATAAACACTATATTTTAAGTCATTTTTTACACTTCATATAAAAGATTTCACGTGGTATGTAGTTGTTTTTTATGCAAATGCAGATACTAGGTAAATCATGGGAGTAAAATGATCTAAAGTGGAATTATATAAAAAAGAGTGAAAAAGGTGTAAAAAGATGCGTGGAACTTAAAGATTTAGCTTAGGATCGAAGCTGTCAAAGATCGGTGAAGTTGGAAGGAGAATTCTGAAGAAAAATGCAATTCACGGTCGCAACAATCATTCACGGTCACGACTTGTTCTTCTTCAAAACAGAAGTCTGCCAATCAAAGATTCACGGTCGCTACATGTATATCGTGATCGCGACTTGGATGGTTTTCTGGTTTTATTCTTAACTACCAATCGCCAAATAAGCATGATCAACCACCATCAACTGCCATCAACTACCAATGAAAAGACACTTATCAAAAGTCAACCAATCATGAAAAGGTGCCTATCCATTGCGGATTAGATTGAAGGTTCTCAACCAATCACAATGAAGTGATGCAATCATTCACCAATGGACGTGACTCTTCGTATGGATAGATGCAACCCTTCTAACTCTATAAATAGGGCTCCAAACCTTACAATTTCGTGGAGTATAGGGTGTGGCATTAGAATTAGATAAGGTGAGAGATATAGTGTGTGTATAGATAGAGAATTTGCTACGTTCATAAGTGTTAGCGAGAAAATGTTTAAGTGATTCGAATCCTTATTTCGATCACTAGATTTCTCTATATTCTCGAGCGACTGTTGTATAAGTGTACTTATAAATCACTTATCAATAAAATTTTTCGTTCTTCAATATTCATTTGTTCGATATTCACAAAGAATAGCATCCTAGCAGAGGTTCTGTTCGAGCTGAGACCGAATTCAAAGCAGACGCAGGAATTGCGGGAATTGACGACTACCATTAAAGAGTGGATACGGTTTGATCAACTTTAGCTTTCACTTGCGTACCTTACAACTTTGCTTTGCTTTTTGCTTATACTTTCTATTTTGAAGTTTATGATATGTCTATGTGTCATAATGCGTATTTTGTGTTAAGTCTTTTATGTTAATCAAGTTATATGCATTGGAGTTAATTTTAAGAGTAGTTTCGGGGTTAACAATATTGTGTATAATCATTGGATCTGTGATATAACGCTGTTTAGTGGGCCAACATTTTTGGAATGGTAACTTGTTAAATGTGGCTATGTGAGAGCAACCCGTACTAAGCATATTATTGACATTGTCTAGGTTTATAAAATTGTCTTAATTCGTTTGCGCTAGGTTTAGAAAAGTCATTTCATGTGTTGCTCTATGGTGAATAATTGAACATCTGAATATTTAGAACCAAGTCTGTCAGATTAGTTTAGTGAATCGTAACATATTTGTTGAACTTGCATGCTTTCTCTACTATCCTTATTTCGTAGGGAAAATCTATATATTTAGATTCTCTAATCTTTCATACCTATATTTACCCATTCTCCATTCTAACCCTCCTACCCAAAATATCAAACTTATTTTAATTTCTTTATTTTATCTTCCTTGTTGATCTTTAGAGCTAGTCCTTCCCTGTGGGATCGATATCTTTTAAAACTACTTCGCAACTGTATACTTGCAGTTATCATCATTTTTCTATTTTGATAAGGGGCATTGACAACACCTATATTTTACATGAACAAGTTTTTGGCACTGTTGATATACAGTCAAATCTTGTAAACAAACTATTAAACTTATTAGTAGAAAAGTGGCAAATAAGTTTTTGGCGTCGTTGCCAGGGATAAGTCTTTTGGAACGAGTATAGCCAAAAACTCACGATCAACTATACCGTCACAAGAGAGATGATGAGTACTTGGTTCGGGTTCGAAATTGAAAATTCATAGAGCATGACGGATTCTTTTCAAGCAAATCAAGTTTGGGCAGATTTAACGGGTAAGCGAACGTTCGACCCAAAAAATTCCCCAAACAAACTTATTAAGGATGAGTGTATTCTTCTACTCCACAAATATCTTGCCACTTCGGTACTTTATCGAGTAGAGAATACCAAAGTCCAAAAGAGAGATTTGTTTGTTCTTTCTTATGCAATAAATAAGCAAAAAGTGGAATTTGTGGATATAATTTGGGATATGATGAAGAAGAATTCAACAAGCAAGAGAAACAAGAAAAGGGTGGCTAAAATTATCACCACAATTATCTTGGGTGAGCAAAAGGAACTCCCCTACGTTCAAAAACTGAATGAGTATTTTCATTTTATGGATGGGAACTACTTAAAGAATACCAAACTTCTTCAAGAGAACGATGGTGTCTATTCTTTCTACTCCTACTCCAATCGCACCAAGAAATTAATCTTGACTCATGAAAATTCTTCCATTGGCCAATCTGATCCAACTGCTAGAAGTCATCCTGGCAAGGCTCCGATGATCGAAGAATAAGATGAAGATGAAGAAGATGAAGCTCCGGAAGATTGGAAGGCGAGTATGCAGCAAAAATTGGACATCTGCCAAGCGAAACTTGGGGTAATGAAAAAGGATGTGAAGATTCTAAAGAAGAGTAATAAATCGATGCTTCGAAAATTACTATCCTTCTTTAGAAAATAAAATTGTCAATGTACTCCTATTCCTCCGGATTCTCCTTCTCAATAAAAACGGGTTTACTCTTTTCTTTATTTTTCTTTTTCAAATTTTTAGACTAGTTATTTGTTTTTAGTTTTTAGATTAATAAGGTCTCTCAAAATGAGGACATTTTGTTCTTAAGTGGGGGGGCATTTGTAAAAAAATCCCAAAAATCCAAAAAAATCAAATAAATTAAAAAAGTTGAAGAATATGAAAATTTTCTTGATTGTGTGTTATTTATACATTATCCATACCAATACTATACTAACATATGTTCCAAGGTTATTGTGAGTGTTAGGTATTACAAGTTTGATTGTAGTGCAAATTTCGAACAAAATTTTTTTGTTTCGAGTTTGAGCGCAAGTTGAGAGTGTGAGTACTTCATAACACAACATTTAGCATTTGTCAAGGATGAGTGGTGAGTAACATTCAAAAGCAACATTCCAAATAAGTTTCGATATAATTTCAATGAAACATGAATTGTATAAGTTATATAGTTTTAGTTTAAAGCTACCTATAAGTTAGTAGTAGAGTAATATCTAGTAGTGTTCTTACTATGAGTTTTATGTACTATTCTCGAATACATCCTATAATTATTGAGTGTGTTTAAAGTGTTGGGAAACGATAGCCATAATACTTTGAAGTGATCAATAAAGGATGAGGGTATTAAGAGAGAAAAATAAAAAAAAAAAGAGGATAACCAATGAGTTATGCAAAAGGTGCGGAATTATACGGAGCAGAAACTGCAACTATTCAATGAGTGAAAAAGAAAAGAAAGCATAGCACAAAAAATGGGTGTAAAGTACAAATCTGTACTTCAAAAACATATGCTTAAAAGAAAAAAAATGAGAGAAAGTGGTATGGAGCATAAAATGCAAACACTAAAAAAAGGTGGGAGTGGTATGGAGCATAAAATGCAACCACTAAGAGTGTTTTAGCATCCTAGGTTACCTAAAAATGCCTTGAGATCAAACTTTCCAAAGTGTGCTCCTTTTGTCCTTTATACCTTATACTATACTTGAGAGAAGGAAATTTTCAAGCAAGCATATAACACATATATGAAGATGCAATTCGATTAGCCCTCCATTAAGAACACAGGTATGCAAATGGACTCTATAAATTGCACATTACTAGTTTGTGGGAAATTCTGAACACTTTACTTGAACTTTATGTAACATGGGAATGTAGTACTCATTACAATAGTATTTCACTGAATGAGGTACGAACTTGCATTACTAATTTATACACTACTGTTGAGTTTACCTTGAGGACAAGGAAAAAGTTTAGTGTAGGTGTGTGATAAGTGTATAATTACACTTATTATCATGATATTTTCAATCATAAAAAGATATGGTTTAGAGTCATTTTATACTTCATATAAAAGATTTCACGTGATATGTAGTTTTTGTTTATGCAAGTGCAGAAACTAGGTGAATCTTGGGAGTAAAATGATCAAAGATGGAATTCTATGTAAAAAGAGTGAAAAAGGTGTAAAAAGATGTGTGGAACACAAGGATTTGGCTTAGGATCGAAGTTGTCAAAGATCGGTAAAGTTGCAAGAACAATTATGAAGAAAAGCATAATTCACGATCGTGACACCCATTCGCGATCATGACTTGCCATGCTTCATAAACATAAAGTTTTCAACCAAAAGTCACGAATGCGACATATGATTTGCGCTCGCGACTTGTGATGGTTATTGGTTATATCTTCTCAACTACCAACCGTTGGATAAAAACGATCAACCGCCATCAACTACCAGATGAAAAGACACCTTTTGGAAATTAACTAATCATGAAAAGGTCGCATTTATTGTGGATAAGGATAAGACTTTGCACACAATCACATTGAAGTGATGCAACCCTTCGCCATTGGACATGATTCTTCGTTTGGGTAGACGTAACCCTTCGCACTCTATATATAGGCTTTAAGACCAACCATGTTAGTGGGGAGGATGGCATATATGGGCAATGAAGAAAACATTTATGCATAGATAGAGAGTTAAAATAGTATAGATTTCGCCACATTCAAAGTTATAATGAGAAAAATGAATAAGTGATTCGATTCTTATTTTGATTACTAGATTTCTCCACTTGTTCGAGTGATTGTTGTATAAGTGTAATTGCAAAGCACTTACGAATAAAAGTTTTCATTCTTCAACATTCATTTGTTCGATATTCACAAAGAATAGCATCCTAGCGAAGGTTCTGTACTAGTCGAGACCGAATTCAAAGTAGATGCAGGAATTGTTGGAGTTGACGACTCCCATTAATGAGTGGATACGGTTTGATCAACTTTAGCTTTCACTTGCGTACCTTACAACTTTACTTTGTTTTCTACCTATACCTTCTATTTTGAAGTTTATGATATGTTTATGTGTCATAACAAGTATTTCATCTTGCGTCTCTTATATTAATTAAGTTATTTGCTTTCAAGTTAACTTTAAGAGTGACTTCAGGGTTAACAAGATTGTGTATGATCACTAGATCTGTGATTATAATATTTTTTTATGAGCCAACATTTTTGGAGTGGTAACTTACTAAATATGGCTATGTGAGAGCGACCCGTACTGAGCATAGTAATATTGTTGAAGTTATCTAGTGTATGAAATCTTCTTGATGATTTTACATGTTTTTCTCTACTATACTTGTTCTTAGGGACTATCTATATAGTTTACATCTTCTTTAATCTTTTCATGCATCTGTCTATTCATCAGTCTTTTCATCCAATCTATCCAACCCTTACAAATTATCTTATTTCTTTTGTTCCGTAACTCTAGCTAGTCTTAAGAACCAAATTCCTTCCCCGTGGGATCGATATCTTTTAAAACTACATCAAAATTATATACTTGTAGTGGTCACCATTTTTCTATTTGATAAGCGGTATTGACAATGCCTGTTCGTATTTTGAACTTTTAGCTTATAGGTAGAAAAGTGGGGAACATGGGTTTTGGCATCATCACTGAATATAAGCCCATCTTAATTAGCATAGTCAAAACCTTATGATCAACTACAAACATATTTTGGTTTATTTTTTGCTAATTTATTGAGTTTGGAATTTCTCGAAGCTGGGAGTAACTTCGCAGAGTTTCAGCTCTGTAAGAAATTCGAGATGATTCACCTAGTTTGAACATCTGCTTTAGTCTTCTATTTATAGTTGAAGCTTTGAGAAGTATCCATTGCAAACTTTTTAAGGTCACTGATCTTCAATTTCTCTTCTCTTCATATTTTTCGAATCTTCCCATTAGAGATAGATTCTTGGATGTTTAGATATAAGAATTTGAATGTTAAGGCATGATAAAATTCGGTTGACAAAATCTCATTTTGTATTCAAGCAATTTGATTGAGAGAAGCACGTGATATTGCAATGTGGAATCTTCAGATTGAATGAATTGTTGACATTGGCAGAAACGCGTGGAGACATTGGAAAACGGCGCATGTCAGATGATTCCTTTTGCGTTGGACTTTAGTGAGGGAATCCCGACATTCCGTACTGACACTTTTTATCTTATGAGGACCACTGGAAATCTTCCTTAATTTTAGTGCAATTATTCTTGAAAAATAAAAAAGGAATATTTTATTTCTCACATAATCAATTAGTAGCATGTGTGTCATTCAGTGTCATAGAAAACAACTTTTTAATTAAAAGCTATCTTAGAATAGCTAATTTGATATGCTGCTAAACTACGTAGTACTAAGCACTCAGCTTTTCCTACTCTAATTCGTAGCTTAATTAATTACTCAACAAAACTAAGTTATTTTCCCTTAAACAAAATCTAGTCAACTTCATTAATTAAGAGTATACTTAGTACTCAATTAATTTTACTAACCTAGACAGTTTGCTATTTCCAAAACATTAAAGTACTATAAGGTACTATTAACTTAGGTTAAACAAAGTTATTTTTGGTGAACAGGCCTCTTCATAACTAGATGTGTTATCATTCGCATAGCTTTAAGGGGAGGGAATTCATAGCCCCTTACGATGATATTTGGAATTAGAATTAGAATTTGCAGGAGGTCACCGAGTATCAGATCACTTATACTTACCCTGGTGGAAATTCACTAAGGTGATTGTCAATGTAGAGTACCAAGGGATCACTTGGAATTCCTATTCTCCATTTGGTCTAAGCACGATGTATAATGAGTTTTATTACATTCTTCATTCCATCTATGAGGGGTACAATGTCGAGGACACCATAGACACTCCAGCTCGATTTAAGGAGTGATGGATGTATCATTACTCCTTTGTATGGTTGGATTATGATGTAGTGGGGCCTATGTTTTCAAAGGCTCTATACTTAGAGTGGCTTTCTATTGTACGGTCCTTGCTTACTCGAGAGGAGCGTTGTCGGCTGATGATCACATGGTCAACTTGAAGTGTGCTAGAATGTTTCCTGCAAGACTCCTTCGTATAGGCCTTTTATTTGACATGTTTTCTTAAATTTGAATCTGTACATAGATTTGATATTTTCTTTTTTTATTTGAATAATGGAATTACAATGGCATTGCATTTATCAAATTTTCTTATTGAAATAATCTAATTCACGATATTCAATACAAGTACATAAAATAAAGAAATGTAGATTTAGCATAAACAACACTTTATTTGATGAAATGGAACTTGATTACAGTTGTGTAATATATATTGCCAATGTGTAACTCCCATTTTCAACTAGCCTATGCATGTTTTCTAATCAACTCTGACTAATTCTCACTTATTTCTCTAACTTTTGCATGGATCTCTATTTCAGGTTTTCAATTCATCGAGCATGAATATACCATAATTTTTCGTAGCATTGATGAAGTGGCTATTAATCCAATGGGTGATTTGAATATATGTTTTTGTGAGATGCTTTTCCTATTTTGTTCTTTTGATTTATATGTGATAATTTGTTAACCTATCCTGGTTCACAAACTCATTTCCTTCGAGGTCCATGATTCTCATGGCTCCTTTGCTCAAGACTTGCTTTAAGACAAATGGTCATTCCTAATCTGGACAAAACTTCCCCCTAGTGTTATAGTTTGATGGTTTCCACTTTTTCAAAACCAACTTTATTTCCTTTAAGGGTACCTTTCAGTGCTTAATGAGGTTGTTGTATGCGTGTGCCATGCGTTGTGGACAGATTTGAAGATGGTCCAATGCTTCAAGTCTTTGATAGTCCACAAGATTCAATTGTTCATATCTTTCATTAGCTCATTCAAATTCACTCAGTCAGGCTTCCAAGGTAACTCTTAGTGATTTGACTCTAGTTTCGATGAGTAGTACTACTTCCATTTCATAGACCAAAGAGTAAGGTGTGTGCTATGTTAGCTTCTTCACACTCGTTCAATAGCCCCATAGGGTGAATGGTAGTTTTTCTACCCTATCATAATAAGTTACACCTATTTTAGACAAAAACCTCTTGACAAACTTGTTGGCTAATTTGACTGCCTTATTGGCTTATGGTTAATATGGTGACGATCAGTGATGCTCAATCTATCAACGCTCTAAGAGTTATTCGAGTTTCCCTTGCAATTGTACTCCATTGTCATAGATGATATGATGAGGGATACTGTATCAAGTGAAAATTTGCATGTCTATGAATTTGGCCATCTTCTTAGGGGTAACATTGGTGAATGATTTGGCTTCTACCCATTTGAGAAGTAAGAGACTGCCACTACTATCAATCTATGTCCATTTGTTAAGGATGGTCGAATCTTGCCTTTAATGTCGATCTCTCATGCCGAGAATGGTCAAGGAGTAGGTGTTGGATGTCATTGTATATATGGTATTCATGGAATTTCTTGACTTCTCGCATGCAATCAACCACCATGGTTATCCAAAAATAGAATTGTCTTTGAATTTTCTAAACTAAGACTATGCCATTCATATGCGGTCCACATTCCCCTTTATGTAGATTCTGCATAACCCGAGTAGCTTTTTTCTTTCATACATCTTAGTAGTAGCCCGTTGTTAGCTTGTTTCGACAGGTCTTCCCCCAATAGATAAAACTGTGCAGTCAATTTTCACAAAGTGGTGCAGTTTGATGTTGATGATCCATCAACATATTGGCCGGACTTGATGACTTAAAGGATGTCTACGAACCATGGATTGGGTTCTACCCTTATTTCTATTACCAAGTGAGTCTCATAGTACAGAGTTTTAGTTGATTGAAGCATCAATTGTCTAATTGGTTGTGCTTGGGGCCCTTACCACATGGAGGCTATAATTGCTAATGAGTTTGCCATTTAGTTCTCATCCCATGGTACATGTAACACTATTCAAAATTTACTGACATTTCCCATATTATCTTGATGTAAGGGTGGAGTGACTCTTCTTTTATATTCCAATCTCGCACAACTTTATGTATGATGATAGTGGAGTCTCCTATGACGTCTGAACGTGTTTCCCCTATGGTAAGGAGGGTATCAAACCCAAGTAAAGAAGTAACATACTCAAACCCATTGTTGGTGATGCTAAACTACAATTTTTTCATAGGTATGATTTTGTTTTCCTTTTGTGATGATGATTACCCTGAGGTCTACACCTCTCTTTTTCACAACCCCATTGAAGTACATTGTCCATGAGGGCTACTAATTTGTCTCTACCATGGTGTGAGCGGATGACACGGAATGTGATGGGCTGAGAGAGCGCTAAGATGAGAGATGTGGTCGACCGGGGTGTTTTTGTGAAAATAAATATCAGGTTGCGGACCCGAAAGGTTTAAAAGAGAAAGCAAAAATGATTTAGGTCATCACAACCGAAATCTGCCTTCTCATAGTGTAGAGTCGCCAAATGGATTAGCTCCTCTAGGAATTAAAGTCTATTGAGGCTTAACGTCCGAGGGAAGACCCACTAAGACACATAGATTCGGGTTCGGGATAAGTTGCTTACTTCTTATTGACTCACATTAAATTACATCTACAGAAAATCGTATTTCTTAATTATGAGTTCGAACTTAAGTTTGTTTTTTTAGTTTGGATATAATTTATCGCTCATGAGAATAGCAATAAATACATACACAGTAAAATAAATAAATGTGGAAACAAATTAATAAATTACAAAACCTCGGGGGATGCAACCACCCGCCTAATCTATTAATTACATCTCTGTAAAATTTTTTGCAATATCCGAAGGAAAATAAAACATTGGCATACATCTAACCTAATATAACTGCATCCACAAATGTTAGCACAGGGTATAAACACAATATGAATATTTACACGTATGTTTGATTTGATTTTGGCGAGGCCCGTGTGGCCTAATTAAAATATCGAAAATTGAAATTCTTGTTTTAGGAGAAAAACAATTCATTTTAATTACAAATATGTTGCTCATTTTTATTTAATGAAAATGATCGCAGGGCAAAAGGTGAGGTCTGTTAACCGGGAATCATTTAAATTCCCTTCGTAGGGGTATTCTAACATGTACACAGGAGAAACTCCACAATTAAATAAATTAAAAACTTAATTAAAAGGATTAAAGAAATTACTTAATAAATAAATAAATAAATAAATAAATGACAATTAAATAAATAAATAAAAAGAGTTAATATACAATTTAAAGGAATAAAATAAATACTAAGACAAAAAGCGAGTTCGTCTCAGAATTTAGAAGAAAAGAAAAATAAATATAACAATATAAGACACAGGAAACAGCAACCATGGGAACTCAGAGGCTTACCCTATTGTTGTGAATCCAAGTCAACAAATCCGCTTTACTTTCGGGAGTGCTCCTCGTTCTTTTTTATTTGATTGTTGTGTGAAAATATGTTATTTTTATCATAAAAATTTTCAGAGTCGAACTCTAAATTTATTTTAGGTCCGAGGATATTTGAGGATTTTTTAAAAAGAGAAATTGATTTGAAAATGATAAAATTCGAGACCCAAACTTGTTTTGGACCCGAAAATAATTGAAGAATTTTAAAAGAAATGTAAGAATTGTTATAAAAAAGTTGGAATTATTACCTTAATAAAAAAATATTTTAGTAAAAAATTCCCTCTCCTTGTCAAGAAAGAATTTTTTTTTGTTAAAATTTTCCCCCTTCCTACTTTTTCCGGTTCCTTTTTTTCCATTATGTGTTTGGACTATATAGTGTGGTACAATTCAAGTACCATTTTTATTTCCAATTTATACTTATTTCATTCATTTTTCTATTATTTCTTTTCCATTTTTTCCATTATGTATTTCTTTTTCCTTTATATATATATATATA
>CATIWQ010017602.1:0-16097 GCA_949673415.1 Euphorbia schlechtendalii | reverse complement strand
CTTTAAGAATTCCAATTAGAATAGAATTCTATTACTGTAAGCATTGTACTTTACTTTAGTGTATATAGAATTCTATTACTGTAAGCATTGTACTTTACTTTTGTGTATATATTAATGCATATCTCCACACAATCGGTGTACAAGATATTTTCCCACATTAGATTAATTTCTTCAATCCCTACACCACCCAAAATATACTTTCACAATTTCCCATCATCCCATGACAAAACAGCCCTGAAGATCATTTTTCTAAAATATGGTGTTATCGGAAGCATATATGTGGCGAAGAAAAGGAACGCGAGAAACCAATGCTTTGGTTTTTTATCGTTAGAAGGATCGATCCCGGTCCATGAAGTATTATTCCGCTTGAATGCAATTTGCATCGGCAGATTTAGGCTTCGAGAATTTATCGTTAGGTATGTCAATCATCCGTCACCTCTTCCACCACAAAAAGTACTATCGGTTGGTGAAACCTCGAAGCATCATTTTACCACATCACCGAGAGATTTACGATCTTATGTCGAGGTTGTTGCACCCATAGCTGAATCGATCGATCTCGAAGTTAACTCCGAGGTATTGAAAGCGGATTGGATTTCTTTGTCATGTTTAGCAAAAGTTAGAAACATTGGCATCATCCCTGACCTATATTCCATGATCCGTGATCGTAGGTTCATGATCAACTTTGTTGCACCGGTAAGCGGTGAGTTTGTAGTGATCTCCTTTTTCTCAGAGGATGCTCTAAGTGGTTTCTTAGATAGTGATTAGCTGCCTCTTCATGATCTTCTTTGTGAAGTTCATCCCTATCCGATTGATTTAATTCCATCGGAACAATTATGTTTGGTAGACTTTCATGGTATTTCACTGGCAATTATGACTAAGGGGCTGATTACTGAGTTAGCAAAAAATGTTGGTCGTTTATTATCTATTGATTTTAACTTTTCTAGGCCGTATCATCTTGATGTTATGTCATGCTTGATGAGTGTTCCGTGTAATTCGACAAACACTGCAATTAATCTTTATATCGGTAAAATCTCTATTTGAGTCTAGGTGAGGTTTTGGCAACTAATAGCCTGTCGGAATTGTGATGATGTTAGATCATTATCGTCTTGCTCGACTACTGTTCTTGAGGTTGATAGATGGATGGATCACTCATTGACACCTTGGACTGGAACCAATTCAGCTGAATTTGTGGAAATGGATAATGTGGACAGAGTTGTTAATTCTACCATGCAAAATTCTTCCATGGACTATACTATTTCCGCTTCTAACAACTCTGTTGAGCTTGCACTTGGATGTACAGATGTCACTACAGCAGACAGACCTGCAGTGAAGGCCGTTCTGCCACTAGTTTCCCCTATCTTAGACCCTGCCACTTATGCGACGAAACCAGCCTTGGTCACTGCCCATAATGCAGTCCTCATTTCACATCAGTCATCATCATTCCCGTTAGAACTAGACATAAGAAACATGAAATATTTGATTTTGCAAAGACCAAGTGAAGATCTTTTGACTTGGACAGACAGATTTTAGCTCGATCTTTTCAAGGAAAGCACTAAGTTGTTAGTGGTTAACGCAATTGAAACTCAGTTAGAGGATCGGTTGGACTTGTAATGGTTTTTTGCTTAGAGGTTTTTACAAATTATTAATGATATCTTTAGCATTTTCTTGTTGCAATTGTCGTTGTGGTACCGCAAATAACTCGAAACAACACTTTGTTAATTCAATTTCAAAGAAGTATAATTTAGATTTTTTGGCTCTTGTCGATATGAAAGTCGATTCCGTGGTAGACTCTTCTCTTCGTAATATTTGGGGGCACAATGATTTTGATTCTTCTTGTGTTAGCTCAAATGGATTATCTGGTGGATTGGTAATATCGTGGAATACTTCCCTTTTACGTGGTTCCATTTTTTCATTGTTATCGAGATAGATCATGGTTCATTTTAATTTGGTTTTATGGCTTTGATTTCTATGTGATTGCCACTTACGAATCGACGGTTGGAATGATAGATGTGAGATATGGGCAGAATTGAAGCTATAAATTTCTAATCTTGATAAAATTATCATTTACAGTGATTTCAACGAGGTTCTTCACAAAAACGAAAAGTAAAGTAAACTGCACTTTCGTGAATTTGTCTATGATAGTGAGCTTCAAGATATCCCCTTAGAGGGAAGGGATTACACGTGGCATAACTTTAAATCGTTCTCCCAAATCGATAGGGTGTTGGTTTCTTTAGGCATCTCGGATAATTGGCCACTACTAGCGATTAGAACTATTGATACGACTTTATTGGACTATTTTCTGAATGGCTCATCATTTGTAATAAACACCGAGGCCGTAATTTACCCTTCCATTTATCGCTCTTAAGCAAGGCTATCCATCCTTGGCACACCAATAATTTTGGAAATCTAAACAAGAAAATTTCAGACATAGAATAGTAGACTCTTTCACTCACAGACAGCTCCTCAACTCGGCCATTAGCTAATTTGGCTTTGTAAGACTTGTGTACGACTAGGACAGTCCTTGCGCAACATAAACGGGAATTGGAAAGTATCCAACATCAACAATCACGGGTCAATTGGTCAATACTTGGCGACAACAATACGAGTTTTTTCCATAGAATTACCTCTGCTCGTTTCCGCAATAATCAATTGATGTGTCTTGAGATTAACGGTTTGCTTTCATTTGATCATTCAGAAATACCAAGGGCCATCAATGACTACTATTATGTTCTCTCTTCAGAAGCTTAGTTTTAATCGAGTTTCGACAAGTGACAATCGCATGTTAATGGAATTGTTCTCGAAAGAAGAAATTTGGAAAGCGATTAGTTCGTGTAATGAAAATAAAGCCCCGGGTCCAGATGGTTTTAACCACTAGTTTTACAAGCGCAGCTAGAATTTTTTAAAGGAGGAATTCATCAATTTATTTTCCAAATTCCATGATTTGGCCCCACTCCCTAATTCGATGAAATCCTCCTTTACTGTGCTTATCCTAAAGGTCTCAGGCCCTTGTGCAATTCAGAATTTTAGACCCATAGAGCTAATTCACGGGGTATATAAGGTGGTTACCAAGCTTCTTTCAACCTGCCTCAAGTCAATCTTACCCGCTTTAATCTCCAGTAATCAATTTGCCATCGTTCGGGAACATAATATTCACAAATGTAATTTTGTTACCTCCAAGGTAATTAATTCGGTCTATCAAAGTTGTAGGGGCTATTTCATCTTTAAACTTGACTTTCACAAGGCTTTCGATAGTATTTCATGGCATTATATTGATGCTGTCTTGGTTAAAATGGGCTTTTGCTATAAATGGATATCTTGGATTTGGGGGTGCCGCTTTAATTCTACCACTAGTATTTTGCTAAATGGTAACCCATGTTCCCCGATTCAAATCCATAGAGGGGTGAAGCAAGGCAATCTAGTATCACCCTTTCTTTTTGTTCTCATGGTAGAAGGTCCCAAGCAACTTTTCAACAATAGTATTCGGGAAGGATTACTTCTGGGATTTAATTTGGATGATGGCTCACCCGATGTCTCCTTGCTACAATTCGCGGATGATACTATATGTTTTCTTCTCATGGATATATCTCTCATTGAGCCATTCATATGTATTCTCCATTATTTTGAAATGATTTCAGGATTAAAGATTAATTATCACAAGAGTTTGCTCATTGGTATAAATGTTGATGAAGCTTCTTTGTGCTTATGCGTGGGGACAATGGGATGCAAAATCGAAAAACTATCGGTTCATTAACTTGGAACTCCTTTACACTTTAAGAGATTAAATTGCGGCAATTGGGACTCTTTGGTTAGAAAATTTCAGATTCGATTAGCCTCATTGAAAGGGAAATGTCTCTCTTACGCTGGAAAAGAAGTCTTGATTAAATCAGTACTTTCATCCATTCCAATTTACATGCTATCCCTTTTCAAAATTCCAACAACGGTGGAAAATAATTTGGTTAAGATTATGAGAAACTTTCTTTGGAAGGGAGATGCGTCAAGTCATGGGCTATGTAAAGTTAGTTGGGAAATAATTAAATTACCAAAGCATCTTGGTGGACTTTCGATTTGGGACTTTAATGTTATGAATTCTAGCCTTCTTTTCAAGTGGATTTGGCGGCTTCGGAATCATGATGATGGGACTCTTTGGTCTATTTTTTGTGCGAGTAGACACGAACTTAGTTCATGGTGGGATTTATTGATTTGTGACACTTCCAAACTTTTCCCAATACGGTGAGATGTTATTAATTGCTGCTGCAAAGAGGCACATTTTTGGGAATTTTTCACAAAAAATTTGACAATGCGACTTGGAAATTGGCATTCCGGTAACTTTTAGCGAGATAATTAGAGTTCAAAGGGACCTTTAAAGGATTTATTACAGAACTTATGGCATCTATGTGCTCGCAAAGAGGGTTCGGTCCACCATGTAATTACCGAGCTTTTTAGCGGTAATTGTCTTGGCAGACCACCGTGGTCTTGGCAACTAAGGATGTCAGAACGGGACAGCTGCTCGGCTCTTAAACTACTGATTTTTTATGCAGCCCCGACCATCTTTCCTCCCTCAACCATAGCTCCTTCACCCTCATTGCACCTCGCTATCTTGTTCCTGGCAAATAGGGATGTTTTTCAATTGAAAATCGGGACTCAAAACAAGTTTTCTGCCACTTCTTTTTATGCTAGAATTTTTTATGAAGTACTTTTTCCATTTGAACAAGTCTCTTTTGAGTTGATTTGGGATACTTGCATGCTTCCTAGGATTCATTTCTTTGGTTGGCTTATTCTTCATAGAAGGCTTCCAACTAAAGCCTTTCTTTTATCGAGAGGATGTGCCTCCTTTGCGGATGCTTCTTGTCCATCATGCGTAGCCACAGAAACAATCGACCACGTGCTTCTCCTTTGCAAGGATAATCGGAAAATTTGGTGCAATGCTTTTAAGTGGCTTGATATCTCATCACAATTACATGGCCGATTATATGATTTTCTTTCACTTTGGAGATCTTTCTTCAAATCTGGCTTGAACAGAGAGTTTGGAACGGCTCTATGGTTCTCAATCGCATGGAGCATTTGGAAATGAAGGAATAAAATTGTGTTCGAGGGAGTTACGAATTGTGAAGATCTTCTTATTGTGAGCATCCATTGGTGTTGGTTTTTATTCAAGATTAGGAAGAAGTCTCTTTCATTTTCCATTACGGATCTCTTAATTGATTTGGGAATTTTATTACTGTAATTTGTTTGAACTTTGTATTTATTTGGGCTAGTCACATTTGTGATTTGCTCTTTTAATGAAAAGAGGGATGGGTGTTTTGTAGGCAAGCGAACACATCAACCTAGTTGGGACTTTCACCCCGAAATTTTCACCCGTTCTAATCTTTTTCCGATGAAGGAACACATCATTCCTTCGGAGGTTTTTCAAAAAATAAAAAATAAAAATAATGTAAGTCAAAGTCAAATAAAAATAATGTAAGTTAAAGTCAAATAAAAAAAGTAAGATACGTTAAAAAATGTAAAAAAATTATAAAAATACAAATGAAACATTTTTATTTAAACTTAATTGTTCAAAGTCTGCTCAAGTCTAAAAGTTATCTTGGTATCTAAGGTAAAATTTCATCATCAGGCCGTGCGAACCGTGATCACATCTGTTTATCCACCGAAGAAAAGAAGATGTGTTGCTAGTCCAAATTTATGTTAATGATATCATTTTTGGAGCAACTGATGAGAAGCTGTGCAAAGAGTTCAGCAAGCAAATGAAGAGCGAATTTGAAATGTCAATTATGTGAGAGCTCAAATTTTTCTTTGGACTTCAAATCAGGCAGAGTGAAGATGGAATCTTCATCAGCTAAGCAAAGTATGCCAAAGAAGTCCTGAAGAATTTTGATATGGAGCATTCAAAGCAAATGTCCACTCCCAAGGCCATTGATACTATATAAATTAAGGATGAAGCTGGTAAGCTGGTAGACAGTAAATTCTACAGAGGTATTATTGGTTCTCTTCTTTATTTAACTACTAGTAGGCTAGACATTCAATATGATTTGTGGTATTACGCACATTATCAAGCTGACCCTAGAGAATCTCGCTCAGCAACTATTAAGAGAATCTCCGGTATTTGCAAGGCTCTCTTGATGTAGGTGTGTGGTATCCCAATAGCTTAGATTTCACTCCTAGAGGATTCACAGATGCTGAATATGGTAGAGATAAGCTTGGCAAGAAAAGCACCACATGAGGATGTCATTTTCTTAGAGAATGCATTGTCTCATGGTATAGCAAGAAGCAAACTTCTATTGCGATGAGTACAGTTGAAGCTAAGTACATAGAGGTACGAAGTTGTGTAGCACAACTATCATGGATTAAGCAGCAACTGGAGGATTATGGTATAAAGTCAAAATGCCTTGAAGTTATGTGTGATAACAAAAGCACAATTGACCAATCCAAGAATCTAGTTCAACATGGTAGGATGAAGCATGTCAATTAAAAACATCACTTCATAAGGGATCATTTGCTAAGGGGAGATGTCATATTGAAGTATGTTCCTTCTGAGGAACAGCGAGATGACATATTCACCAAACCATTGGCCAATGAGCAATTCAATGTTCTAAGGAAGCTTATTGGAGTGGCGAACCCTATATGAAGAAAAATCAAGAATTTTGCTAAGTGTTGGAAATCAAGTCTTAACTTAGCCTAATGAGGTAACAAGTATTTAACATTATTTATATTTTAATGTACTATGAGATTCAGTTTCATGGTTGTAATCTCAAAAACCGCTTTATTCAAATGACGTTTTTCAATTGCAACAGTCTACTGCTAAACTGATTGTTTTACTATGTCAGTTAAATCATTGTTAATCTTAGTATTTATTTTGATCTTGTATTTTGCAAGCACCACATATCACTGCAAGTTGAAGAGGTCTATATAAGCTGAAGTGTGATGGAGAGAGAAAGATACTTGTGTTTCGGAAAATCCATTCGTCTCAATTGTAAAAGAACCCTTATTTATCTCTTCTCTCAAATTCCTTTTCATCTGAAATGGTGATCACCAAAAGAACTTTTGTGCTTCAAGGCGCTTCTAAGAGGAGCTTGTATGTGAACATCGACAGAACCATGGAGAAGATTGTTTTCTCCACTAGAACAGTCTTCACCAAGGTTGAATGGGCAACAAATCAAGACTTTGGCCCTATGTACAAAGTGGAGTATGAAGGCTTATTGAAGAACAAGATCCATCATAAAGTCATCAAACAATAGAATTTAAGCCAATTTCTATAGTTGGAAGGACCACCCATTATAGGCTTAGTAAGAAGCTTCCATGAGAACTTATACACCATTCAGGGGTACAATGATGTGCTTATGGTGGAGATTGATAGTAATTCTCACCTTATCTGCTTGGAAGCCTCCTGAACATGCCATGCAAGGATAATGTATTGAGAAATAATAGCAGTGAGGAAGCCGTTGATATCCTAGAGGATTGGGACCCTGCTGATTATGGATCAGGTGAGATCTCAATATCCGAGATGAGTTGGGGAGTAAGAGCTTGTCATAAGCTACTTGTGAAGTTGCTGCTGCACAAGAAGGGATCTCTCTCAAGCTGTACGTACTTCCAATGGTGCATGGTCTACCATATGGTAGAAGGTAAGCAACTAAATTATCATGTAATGATAGTTCATCACTTAACTAAAGTTAATACCATCTACCATTATAGTTACCTGATCACTGCCTAATGAAGAATGTGCAAATGGATGTTTTATCATTTATTGATGGACTGGGAGAGACGATGATCCTATTGAAGAAGATTCTTACAATGATTCACTTCATCAAGCTCTTCCATGACCAACTTCACACCCGGTATACCAAGGCCCAAGATGTGAAGAGAAAGGCTAAGGTTGTATCGTTAGTGTTTCTTGAGAATGTTTTGAAGGAAGATGAAGATGACTTTATGGTGGATTTTGAAGAAGATAGTGAGGACACTAATGAAAAGGTTCCTCTTTCTACTAAGCTGGAGCAAAGTTCAATAGCTTTTGCTCCTACCTCTCCGAAACTAAGGGCTACTTCTTCCAGGGCAAGGAAAAGCCCAATAAAACTAAGAGCAGGAAATATGCCAACCCAACCTCAAGCCAGGAAAAGAAAGCAAATGAAACTAAAGATTCGCACTCAGAGAAAGGCTGAGGTGAAATAAATGGCTAAAGAAGAAGAGGATGCTAGAGAGGTAGAACAAACTCTACGCTAGAAAAAGTGCAAGCTTGAAGTAGTTGAAGATGATGTGGGACAAGGGAACTCTAAGAAAGGAAAAGAAAACCCCGAAACCATCAGGCTTGGTTCCACTTCTCACATTGAACATGTAATTTCAAAGGCTAAAGGCACCCAACGCAAGTGATATACTACCACTCATCCTATGAAGAAAAATATTTAAGTGATCAGCAATGATGAGGATGCTGGTGAAGACGTGGAAATACTCAATCAGGAAGAATATGCTCTTCCTGGTTCCAGCATCCCAAAGCCCATTCACACTCAAGATGAGTCTCTTCCTACTCAAGCTGAGTTACCTAAGGCTGACCCATCCTTGGGTGAATAGTCCAACACACAGGTGATCACGAAGGCCTGTCGCGATCATAATTTCCTTCAAAACAAGAATAGAAGGTTTTGTTGTATAACTTATCGAGCACGATCTATAGTTGCGGTCGCGATCTTCTTCAATCCTTCTATTTCTTCAATTTTTAGACTTAGTACCTAGAAAAATAAAGAAAAACAAATGCATTAAATATAATTGCCCGTTCTTCGGCAATTTGATCTCTAGAACGTACTTTCCTTCCCCGGCAACGGTGCCACGTGACCGTGAATCTTTGTTTGACAATTTTTTGCTTCTGAAGTGTATCAAGTCACGACCATGAATTGTTGTTACGATTGTGAATTGTGTTTTTCTTCAGAATTCTTCTTGTAACTTCATCGATCTTCGACAGCTTTGATCCTAAGCCAAATCTTTAAGTTCCACGCATCTTTTCGCACCTTTTTCGCTCTTTTTACATAGAATTACCCTTTAGATCATTTTACTCCCAAGATTTACCAAGTATCTGCATTTGCACCAAAAACAACTACATACCATGAAATATTTTATATGAAGTATAAAAATGACTTAAACTATAGTGTTTAGTGTGTAAAATTATATTGATCATAAGTGTAATTATACACTTATCAACAGGTACCTTTAAATCGCTCCCCTATTTCTTCTGTAAATCTTAAACCCTCTTCACCTGTAAATCTTGAAATCCCTACTCCTATATATTCTCAAATACCAATTTCTCTTATAAATTCTCCTCCTCAAACTCTTAAATTCCCTAGTTTATACTCCTTCCTCTTCCAACCAAACCCAAGATTCTTTTTCACCTCCTCCTACTTCTCAAACTATCTTAATTCCTTCCCCTGTAAAAACTAAACCAACCCCTTCTTCTCAAAATGTACAAAATACCTCAAAACTAACCCTTTCTTCAAATCCATCCTCTACCCCTCTAATCCCTATGTTTAGAGAAGTTCCTGAAGTTGAGAACTCCGCTCAACAAGGAAAAGAAAGTGAGAAAGTTACTAAGGAAAATTTTATAGCCAATGAAGTATCTCCCTCCAGCAGCAAGCCAGTCCAAGAGGACATGGCTGACTCAGCCATCTTGGCTCAAAATTAGGAGTTGGCAAGGAAGAAATTCCCAACTCTCAAAACTGACATTGAGTTGGATGGAGTAGTAAGCCAAGTGCTACTGATTAAAGAATTGATGGACATGTTAGCAAAACCTAAGGCGAAACTACCAGAGTTTGATGTGCACTCAAGTATCCTTTCTGAATCAATTTACTTTGAAGAGTTTGAAAAGATTCAAAGAAGCTTGTTTGCAATTCGCAACCATTTAGTGAAGGAGAGTGTAAATAGCCTGGTAGACAAGATGGCGCTAACCCTCAAGGACTCTATGAATCTGTAGCTTAGCTCAATGCAGCTGCCAGTTCTATTCCCATGTTTACTGTTATCGCTAACATGGTAGCAGGAAAGATGAAGAGTAACATTGATGCTGCAGTAGAGCAGTTGAGTAGCTTGAATGCCGCATTGGTAACTCAAGCTACACAGTTTCATAAGTTTGGCTAGGAGCAAGCCAAAATAAATTGTAGCACTGACTCCAAGATTGACAACGTTTATAAGGAAGTGGAAGTCACAAAGGATCTTGGAAACAGTATTTGCAAGCTGATGGAGAGCATGCCTCAGCTTATGGTGGATTATGACAAGAAGATTGATCGAGTGATTAAGACTGTTGATGAATTGGTTAAGAAAGTTGATAAGCTTGTGCTGAACTTGATGCCCTTAATGATAAATTTGAATTTGTTTGCAAAAAAATTCAATGACAATATAGAAGATTCAATAAAAAAAGGTGCAAAAGGCTCTTATCGAGGTTATGGGCAAACTCTTCCCTAAACAAACTAAGTCTCTAGACCCGGACAATAGTCTCTCAGGTCACAAGAAGCTTAATGTTATTAAGGTTCATCTTGAAGATATGCAAAAGCATGTGGATCAATTGGTGACTATTAGGATTCAAGATGCAAGGGATATTGACTTCAGTGCTAGATCTATGTCTTCAATATGCCTAGGGATGGAAGCAAAATTGAAGATCACACTGTATGCATCAGATTTCAGAGCTCTGTTTCAATGCTTTCAACAGTTTGCATGCCAAGGTTTTGATTAGATTGCTCATTTATCCTGGTGACATCATTTGTTTCTCATTGAGCTTAATGACCAAGACTCCCTAACTACAAAGGGAAAGGAGATGCTGGAGTAAGAGATTTCACCACTAATCATTGGAAAGAAGGAGGACTTTTAGTCAGCCCTTGACTCCTTCAATCTCTGTCTTAAACAAATTATCAAGGAACAAATTATAAAGGGGGAGAAGGTAATTGAAGATGCTTAAAGAACTGCTAATCAGTACAAGTCATCCCTATCAAAGCGATCTCATCATCATTGCCAGCTTCAGTCTCAGCCTCAACATCAACAGCCTCAACAGCAACAAAATCAATCCCACCATCAAAGCAATCATCCCAAAAGCTTTGGACAACCTTCTACTCAGTCGTGCAGATAGCTGTAGTATAGGCATAACTTTTATTAGGACTCAATATGTAATCACTTAGCTCAGAACACATTTTGTGTACTGACTAAGCTTTTATTATCAATGAAATTAAAAGTTTTTGTCTATCAAAGTTAAGAGCTTCTTAACTTCAAAATTTGCTAATTATGTATGTTATTTCTGCTCACAAACATTTTAGGAATATATGCAAAGACCAGCCTCAAAGAAAAGTTGAAGTAAGATAAAGTCCTCAAATCGAAAAAAATTCCTCAAAGTATTGGGGAGTTGAGCTGAGTGAAGAGAATTCACTCAATATCAGGGAATTCACACTGACTAAGGAGTTCACTCAACATGAAGGAGTCTTACATCATCTATCAAGTATTCTTATATCTACAAAATTTTTATTTCATTAATATCTTCTACTACCTGGTATGTTATCTATTAAAAAATGAGGGAGATTGTTAAACCCATGTTAATAGTACTTCACAATACTTAAACATTTTGGAAATAACAAACTGTCTAGGATAGAGAAATTAATTAATTACTAAGTAGACTCTAAATTAAAAAAGTGATACTTGAGTTTGTTTAAGGGAAAACAACTTAGTTTACTGAGTTTTAATTAAGTTATGGCCTATAGTAAGAAAAGCTAAGTGAAGCTGAGCATTACAATATTTGTACAATATAGACTCATCGAAGCTGAGCAGCTTTTATTTATGAAAGCTGAGTTAATTAACACTTAGAGAAATATATGAGACAAATGCTTTTAACATTATCTATGAAGGACAAAATATTCCTTTGATGCTTTAAATGAGAAAAGGCACTAAAATTAAAGAGGATATTCAAGTGGTCTTCACAATGAAAAGGTGTTAGTATGGAATGTTGAAGAATCCTCACTGAAGTCCAAATAAAAGGAATCCTCTAACATGTGTCATTTCTTAGTGTCTCCATGGAACTCTACAACATCAGCAAGTTAACAAATTACAAGCTTCCACATTGCATCTCACGTGCCTCTCTATCAAATAGAATTGCTTGAAGGAAACAAGTTTTTTTAACAAATTCGGATTAACGGATGTTGGTCCCTAAACCGGTTAATAACAACAGTAGAGGGGGGGGTGAATGCGAATACTGGGTAACTTTTAGATTCTTTTCGTTTTATAGTTAACTCAACATAGTTTTTATATGCGTGCAGAGTAAGATGCTAAGGAAGCTAAACACTTAGAGTTATTACATATGATATTTTATCCTGGTTCAGCCTCCTCCTAATCTAGTCCCCGTATCCCTCTCTGAGCTTTAATCCACTAGTGGTTCATTCCTTCAATAAGCGGAGAAGCCTTTACAACGGGTAGACACAATTACAGAAAGTTTCTCCTTTCTAACTACCGCTCAACCTCAGTTTGGGTACCCTTCCCAAACTGACACTTAAGTTGGACAGAATAAATTGCAGAAAGTCCCTCCTTTCTAACTACCACTTCCTCAATTTGGGTAACCATCCCAAACTGACACTCAAGATCTTAGAAGAGATTTGTGAACTGAATTCAACTTATAAAATGTTGAATCCTTACAATGTTATATCTCAAAATGGATTCTCTCAATTACAAAAAAATATAGAAATGATTGTTTGCTTGCTTGATTTGAATTTCTGCAAAGCTAGAATGACAGTGGCTTAGCTCTTAGGAAATTCAATGTGATTCACAGTTCACTTCTTTTTTTAAACGTCTACTTCTGTCTTCTATTTATAGTTAGAGGATTTGCAGGGTAGCCGTTGTAGACTTCTCATCTCTGTAGTTCTTTAATATTTCTTCTCTTCACTTCTTTCAAATCTTCCCGTTGGAGATAGCTTTTGGGACATTCAAAGATAGAAAAATGAATGTTAAGGCGAGATAAGCTTCCATGGATGAAAGCTCTTTTATCTTCAAGTGAAACCGATTTAGAGAGAGAGAGACGCATGTTGTACAATGTACAATCTTGATTGGTTTAAGTTGCTGACATGTTCTAGCACGCGTAGAGACACTAAGGAATGGTGGTTGATAGAGGCACACTCTACTTGGACTTTTGTGAAAAAGTATCAGACAAAATTTAGTGGAGTGGAGCCATTTTGACTTGTTGTGAATGTTCTATTGTTTGCTACATTTATTAAGAAAGCAATAAAAGAGAGTATTCTGTTTCTTAATAGAAATCATTAGTAGTACAGCTGTAAATTAATTCTCAAAGTGTCATAATAAAGAATTGCTTTTAATTAATAAAAGCAGCACTCAGTTCGTGTTGAGTGACTATTGCCTAAACTGCATCATACTCAGCATGGATTCTACTTAGTGAAGCAGAACTCAGCTTTTCCTATCTAACCCATAACTTAATTAATTACTTACAGTAAACTGAGTTGATTTGTCACAATACTCAAGTCTACTTCATTAATTAAGAGTATACTTAGTACCTAATCAAATTCGCAATCCTATTCGGTTTGCTATTTCCAAAACATTTTTAAGTACTTGTTAGGTACTAATTAACTTGGGTTCTACAATCTCCCCCATTTTGGACAGATAGCAAACTAGTAGATGAAGAATTTAATTAAGTGAGATAGTTTAGCAAAAAATAGATATACCTGGATAGTGATGTAAGATTCCCTTTGCTGAGTGACTTCCCTTAGTCATCTTGAACTCCCCCATACTGAGTGAGTCTTCCTTAAGCAGCTCAGCTCCCCCATACTTATAGGATTTTCCTTTTGGGACTTTTATCTCACCTCAGCTTTTCTTCAGGGTCTAGTCTCTTGTATGAATTCCTGCATTATACATATCATCATAGTAGAAACATTTATACACCATGTTATAAGTTAGAAAGAACTTAACTTTGAGGTGAAAACTTGTATTTTATAAATGAATAACTTAGTCAGTACATAATATATGTTCTGAGCTAAGATTACATGAAGCCCTATTACAAGTTTTAATTACTTAGAACTAGCCTAACACCTATAAGATGATGAAGAAGAGGATCCATGATGTCTTTGCTTATTCTGAGCTCTTGACCTTTACTGAGAATCCCTGTGCTATGGTAGAGATCCCTTTAGCTGACTTGCCATTCGGGTAGCATCTTCAGCTACTTTCTCCCCCATTGCTATCTGGCCTTGAACAATTTGATCCAGGTACAGATTAAAGGCATCGAGAGCAACTTGGAAGATTTCCTGCTGGCCTATGATTGTAGGGGAAATCTCTTGCTCCAGTTGCTCCTTGCCCTTAGTTGAGAGGAAGTCTTGGTCATTCAATTCACTCAGCTATAGATGATGACACCTTGAGAGATGAGTGATCTGATCAAAACCTTAGCTTACGAACTGTTGAAAACACTGGAGTAAACCACGAAAGTTCGTTGCTGCCAGTGCAATCTTCAACCTTGAGTCAATGTCATAGATCTGAGGGTAGATGGTAGCTACATTTTTGGAAGTGAATTCAATATCCTTGCCATCCATTTCTCTTGGTTTCATTAGGGCCTCAATCTTCTATGCTGTGGCATAAATGTTGGATTTCAACTCATCAATCTTGGCGTGAATTTACAATCCAATCTTTGGGCAGAGAGACTTGCTCGGAGGTGTGAGCACGGGATTTTGTACCAGCTCGCACGTTCGATGATGATGGCTTTTACGGGATTTTATCCTTGAATCACACATTTTCAAGCATCCTGACGTGTCCGAATTGGAATCCTCCTCGTTATTAATAAAATTATTTAATTTAATTTAGAAATTATTTAACTAAATAAAAAATACAAAAAAATAAAAATATAAAAATATAAAAAAAATGGAAGGAGACGTAATCCTGATTGCGAGGGAACCTCGCGCGGAGGCAGCCTCAGGCAGCTTTGCGCAAGCCCACGCGAGGCCGTGCGAGGGTCTTAAGTGACCCTCGCGGGGCCTGCCCGCGAGGGTCCTAAGGGCCCCTCGTGGGGCTTGCTTGCGAGGGTCCTAAGGAACCCCCGCGGGGCCTGCCCGCGAGGGTCTTATAGAACCCTCGCGGGGTTTCACCGCGAGGGTCCTTAGTGACCCTCGCGGGGCCTCCCCGCGAGGTTTGTAGGCGACCCTCGCGAGGCCTCCCCACGAGGGTCTTAAGGGCCCCTCGCGGGGCTTTCCCGTGAGGGTCCTAAGGAACCCTCACGGGGCTACCCCGTGAGGGTCTTAGGTGACCCTGGCGGGGCTTCTCGCGAGGGTCGTTGGCGAACCTCGCGAGGATTCCCGCGAGGGTCCCATGATACCCTCGCGATGAGCTCCGCGAGGCCTTTTTTTGGGCGAGGCCCCTCGCCGGAAAAACTTTCATTTTTTAGTCTTTTTTCGGATTTTCCTATAAATAGTAGGATCATTTTCGATAAATAGTATCCGAAAATTATCAGATAAAAAATATAGCTTTAGAACGACCTTTGCTTCCAAGAATTAAAACAAACAATTTTTGGATTTTATACAACTTTTTTTACCTAAATTCAAAGGACGAGGAGGATTTCAAAACAACCAATCGGATTCTTCGACGTGGATTCGTTAAGTAACGGTAAGCCTCTGAGTTCCTAGAACTACAATTCCGTGTTTTCAGTATTTAATTTCTTCTTCTGAATTTTCCTGTGAACCTAGGGTTTTCATCTTTTATTTTTTTTAACTGTTGTAATTCATTTTCATCTCTTTCTTTATTATAAGAAGATGTATGTTAGAACACCCCTACGAAGGGAATAAAACCTATTCCTGGATAACAGACCACACTTTTTATCATGCGAGCAATTTCATTAATTAAAATGAGCAACCAATGTGTTAATAAAATGAACGGTTTTATTTAAACAATAAACGATATCGCGATTGGTTTTTTTAGGCCACATGGGCCTCACTAAATTCAAAATTGAACATACGTGTTATCCCCTGTGCTAACTTTTGTGGATGCAGGTAGATTAGGATTAGATGTATGTTTAGGATTTTTAATTTTCCTTCGGGTATCGCAATTTCAATTTTCGGGAAATGTAATTAATAGGTTAGCGGGCGGTTGCATCCCCCGATTTTTAAAGCCTT
>CATIWQ010017589.1:0-10400 GCA_949673415.1 Euphorbia schlechtendalii | reverse complement strand
ATACCCGTACTTGTAATCCAATATTTAAGGACCCGTTAGTAATATACTACAGCATACTCAATTCAACATCCGTAATAAGTTGAAATCAAGTCTGAGGACAACTGAGACCTACTCAGCAAATTGTCTATGACATACAACCATATGACTTTGCTGTGTGGATCGGTCCAGCCCCATGTTATCAACATGTGCCCATGTTCATGATCTACTTTACCAAGTGACATAGCAACTACATTGTTATAGGTCATCCAAGATACAAATCTTTCGTTTCATTCATTCCCATGATTAAAACAGACTTGGGACATTTATGATTATCAATCAACATATACTCTACTCATATTATAGCACAAGGTATAAATGCAGTAGATTATTACCTTTATAATATGACACTGCATGAACCAATATTTTTAGAACTACGGCATATCAACAATTTGGAAATCACACAAACATTTATATGAATTTTTTTTTTTATCATAGAATGGGCTACTGAATGATCTTGTAACCTATGTCCACGATTTTAAATTGTGAGCCGAATCATACTTGAATTGATGTTGTTAATAATAGAATATGACGAAGCTCAATCCGACAAAGAAGTGATGTTGGGGCAACTGCCTCTGACAGTTGAAAATTGAGTCAAAATTGAATAGTTCATGGAAGCATACTTTTTGTTATTTATTTTTTAAGATTTTTGAATTAGTCATTTATTATATATAAACAAAATCAGTATGTTTAGGGATTTTAATTTTCTCATAAAATAAGTGAAATTTTTTGTTTAACATATTTAAATCTATGAAATTTGAGTTTTTCATAGAAGAATTTTAAATACTATGATTTTTGAGCCTATCAAACAACTTTACTTTCGAGAGGTATATTAATTGAGCAAAACTTAATTGGTTTGATAATCACTAATTTAAAACTTGCTGCCTAGTACCATTTAGGTGTTATTTTAATAGCTACCGCTCCACTTTCTAGGGTGCTACAAGGCGCTCAATCGATTTATTGTCGCATAGACCGATTTTTCCCGCACATGCAACGCTTGAACTCTTTGTTTTCAAGATACCAACATTTAAAATAATTATAATTGAACATTTTTAACTCAAAAAACTTAGTTCAACAATTAAATTATTGTAGATCTAAGTGTCTTCGCTATAAAAGTCTTATGTTCAGGTATCAAACCGAGAAATAATAAACTCTAACCACAAAAATGTGATCTATAATACTTTTGTTATTCTTTATAATATATTTACATATTATGAATTAAATTTATAATGTTAATATATTTAAAAAATAAAAAAATGTAAATCCACCTAGTCTTTTCCAGATCCCTACTAGTCCTCTCCTAGATCTTGGAAACTCTTGCTACTATTAAAAAAACAGAGTGCATTGTATTCATATATGCTACTATTAAAAAAAAACAATATAATCACAATAACCAGAAGTTATATGCACTTAAACAACCTTTCCAATTCGGTCACAATTTAAGAACTTGATGAACAAAAATTGATGTCCAAGGATATGGAAGAAATAGTGGGGGCAATTGATTTGGCCTTGCAGGCCAGATAACAAAACAGTAAAGACAAAAGTTTAATTATGAAGTTTACTTTTATTTTACCAAAAAAAAGACGGAAGTTTACTTATGAAATAGGGTGGTACTGCTGGCCTGCTGTCTTATCATTTAAAACAGTACTTCTGTTGACTATTTTAGAATTTACTAGCTCTTTTATGTCTACAATCATGACATTTCATAGACCCTTAATTTTCATCCGCTGGATAATTTAAATTGGTAAAATGCATCGTGGATGGTTTTATTAAAACATCGATAAAATTCAAGAGTAAATCTAATTATTCCTCACAATAGAGAATTGATAAAATGAACAATAAAAATGAGGAATGTATCATTTAAAATGAGGATTCTCTATTGTATATCTCTATTTTAGGAAATCTATGTGATATATTATATTTTTTATTTGTTAATTTGTTATTAGTATTTATGCATAGAAATTGATATGATGATAATAAAGTAATATTATTTTAAAAAAATCTTATTAATGGAATTAAAATATGTGAAATATGGATAAAGAAAAAATCATAAATCCTGCACAGTTAAGTTTGGGAAATGAAAAATGAGAAATACGGTTAGATTTGCTCTAAATACATCATTTTTCGATAAGCTTCATTAGAGCAAATCTAATCATATTCTTCATTTTTCATTTTGCAAATTCCTTATCTTAAAAAATGGTTGAATTGAATTTATCTTTAATTATTAGAACATATATCGAAATATATATATAAAAAAATTAAGTACTAGGTAATTTGTTTTAAAACCCTCCCAAAAAATGGCCAATCTAGGACAACCATCAGAGCCGTCCATTGAAGAAACAAAAAGTTGATAAAAAATAATGGAATACAGAAAGCGTAATGATAATACATAATAATGCACTATTGCCCTCCCTGCAATGCAACTGTAAACAAGTGCAGGAAAGTAGCACTTTACAAGTATTTTTACAGACACTGCTGAATAAGCCAATTATGGACGAATCTTAGCCGTTGATTTTGTTAGATCAGAGGCGCCGCTCCTTTTCTGCATGTTACTGTTGTCATTAACAATCCAACTCTACCAGATTTTCCCACAGTACTCGCAATCCTTTTTCATTTTCATTACCTCTATACATTTTCATTATCTATTGTATAATTACTTAACATTTTATAGACAAAAATATCATTTAATTAAATAATTTTAATCTCTAAAATATTTGGTCAAACACTACTATTTCTCTATATTTCATACATCTTTTTATCTCCCCAAGATTTTGCAAGTGATCCCTATAAATATTGAGAAACATATTCGTGAAAAAATTATTCACAATTTGACAATGAATATAATTTGAAGTATTAACTATTTCTTATTACAAATTTACAATATCCCTTTGTTAGGTTTTCAATCACAAAATTTTGTGCTTTTTTCGTTTACTAATACATTCTTACATTTTTATCTTATAATTGTATTTGAAAAAATGTTAAATAGAAATTTGAATGCAGATTTTGCATGCTAAATTTGTGATAAAAAAATTAACATAATAAAAGTAAATTATTCGAAAATTAAAATTTGATTTTCAAAACATACCAAATTAGTGTACATTTAGTGACTTGAAAGGGCATTACTATATACCTTTTTTCAAGTACAGATGCCTTCTCTTGATTTGTTAATTAAACACTGCTTAAATTTGTTAATGCACCACCAACAAGCTTTTTCGTAATTGTTCAACAAGCCTTTTTTTTTTCAAATTCTTGAAGCCTGAATTTATATTAATACCCAATATTAAATTCTACTAAAAAAAGAAAGATAACCAAAGATAATTAAGGCTTCCAAAGATTAACAAGTGATAACAACAGTAACTAATCAAGATTCCTAACTAAAACGAAGAGTTAGAAGAGCTGTGAGCAATGTCGGAAGAAGGAGATCGCAGGGGAAAGAGAGGAAGCAATTCAGGCGGGTCAGATCGTCGGAGCGAACCCAATGGACTAACCGGCTGCAAATAAAACCCCTTTTCAGAAATCGCTCTTTCTTCTTCTTCTTCGTCTCTCCAATTTGGGGAATTACCTATAAAATCCAATGTAGAAACTGGAGACACCATGAAATTACCACCCCTTTGCTGTCTCATCTGAAACTGGTCGAAACTGTTTACAAGGTTAATTTGCAGATGTTTAGCATTCTGTCTTCTTTCATTCAGCTTAAAGGCAGGCGGCCTTTTGGGTCCATAAACGGGTAAGGGTCGGTTTGTATGGTTAATGGGAAGCTTTTGGGTAGAGGAGTCGTCCGGTGCTCCGGTGAGTTTTTGGACTATTGTACGGAAGGTGGAAGGGTCAGCTTGGACGAAGGTGGTGTTTGGCGAAGGTGGGTCTGAGCCACCGTATGCGGCGGTGTTGGTGGAAGCCATGTTGTGAGAATGAAAGAAAGTTGCAGTTGTAGTTTTGGGTATATATTGAGAGAAAAAGTTCTGAGAAAAAAAGTATTTTTGTTTTAGATTTATTGCAAAAATTTGTCAGAATCAGAAATTGGTAACTAATGATTAAATAGTGGGAATCAAACCAGTTTTTGAAGTTGAAATCGAAAGTAAATTTTCTTCAAAAGGTGAAAAAAAGAAAAGAAATTGGAAGTAGCAGTCGTTGTATATCTCATTCTATTATGTGGGTTGTGGTATTTATTTGCAGATCTTCAATTTTTTTGAAATTCTAATTTGTGTTCAGATTTTCTGATATAATAAAATTGAGTACACGTTTCAGTTTAGTGATGACGTGGTCCTACCTCAAATAAATTATTCATCAACCTTATGTAGTTATGTTTAGTCAATAAGTCATTGGATCGATTGTAGTCTAATTCTAAAAACGGTTACGTCACATGTTTTCATTGCTTAATGCATTGAGTCATTTCCATTATTATCAAAAGAACTCATTATTTCAAAGATCATTAAATGACAAATTTTAAATAATTATTTTTCATGAGTATTAATATTTTGTTTAGTTGCGTAATATTCTTTTATTCTACTAAAAACTTTATGTTCAAATATTATTTGTAAAAAAATAAGTAAGAAAGTAATATAGATATAAAGAAAAATAAGTTAAAGCCCTAAAATTTCAATATAAATCTAAAATGAGCAAAGTTACGAAACAAACAAAATAATGTTTATATTAATGAAAGTATTTATTTGGTGGCTTGTGAAAATGTTCCGACTCCCTTCTTGTACATATAACATTTTCTTCATTGTAACTTCTACTCGTTAATATATTTTTTTAATCGCATTGTAATTACAAATTGAATAAACAAAATGTTTCAGACAAATAATGTATTTGATACTCTTTTTATTTGATTGAGATTCTCTAATGTTCAAAATTGAACATTACTTTAATGTATTAGTTATCTCTCATTTTTTTTTATAAGAGATAGAAAAATAATGTTCAAAATTAATATTAGAGAACCTCAATCCTTTTTATTACATGGCGCTTAAGATAAAATATTATCGCCCAGTCCTCAAGTATTATCAGGTAATTTGAGGTTTCAAATGAGATACATGTAATATGAACGATTCTGCTCTTCAAATCAGGTTAAAACTTGATAAAATAAGGTGAAAGTTCATATAAAGATAAAAAAATTTCTTTTCAATAAACAAATTAATTTCTCTGTGTATCATTAATGTGCGTTACAAATTACAAAAGAAGTATCTATATTTTGGATGCTTAAAAAATTGAAATATATTAGAAGTCTCTTCTCGCTACCAGTAAATATGTCAATAAAAATGGTAAACTAGTACTCTAGACTCCGATTTCAAAAGTACAATCCTTTTTAAGCCTTTCATATTTTGCCATAACTCGCCGAAGTATGTGAGAGCTTTGTTGATGTGGTAAATCAAAACTAAAAAGGATTCAAAATTACTAAACAATTATATGTACGTAGACGTTGCCTATTTTGATTGAATAAGAACAACCCCCACTCAGAAATTCATTAATACTGAATGCACTTAACCTGGGAAGAAGAAATAAAACTCATATTTTTTAATTGAAATAATGGAGTAAATGAAGCAGTAATTCATAGAATTAATAAATTATCGTCCAACCGGTATATATATTAAAATAAATCATATGTATTTTTACATGAAAACATTTTAAATACACAGTTTTTATAAGCTATGAGCTCGCCACCTTAACTGTCAAAATATATGACTATTTATTTAATTCAAATTTTAAATAGATATAAATATCAAATTGAAATATACCTATTGTATTGTAATTAGACCAGTTCGTTGGGCGGATTGTGCCGGGTTCGGATTGGGTTGACGAATTTTTTTACCAAAAACGTTAATTTAAGTCCGGCTCAAGCTCATACTTCAGAATTTTGGATTCGGGCCGAGCTTGAGCCGGACTTACGAGATCAAACCCAAGCCTGACCCAAACTCATAAATATAATTATCGTTTTAAATTTTCTATTAAAATAAATAGAAAAATAATAAAATTAGTAAAAATATGTTTAATTTTTAAATATAGTTGCATATTTCACTTAAAATTTTAATATATAATAACATTTATTGTAGTTAAATATACAAATTTAATAAAATAAAATATAAAAATTTAAAATAATTATAAATTTTATACATAAATATATAATAATAAAATTATTCTTCAAATTTGACTCAAGCTGGACCGGGTATCCATATAAAAAATCAAGTCTGGTTCATAAAACTTCTAACTTTGACAGATTCGGGTTCCAATCGACCTTTTTTAATAAATAAATATTCAAATCCGATTCATTACAACGGATTTGGACCGGACGGGTGACCTGAGCGGTGAACAATTCTAATTGTAATATACTGAGCAAATACCTAAAAATTTTAAAAACAATATGAAGAACATATAAGTGGGCAATGAATGAAGAGAGAAGAAAAGACTTAGCAGAGTGTCAGGCATGCCTCACCTGTCTTGTGAACTCTCTGTTTCTTTCTTTTGAGCGATTTTACTATGCCCTTTCTATTTGCATTTATTTTGTTGTCAACTTTCGAATTTCGAAAATATTTCAATTTCTTTGATACTAAGAGAAAAATTTATATACAAAAATTAAACTGGAAACAAAATCCGAGGCCTTTAAAAAATATATTAATTGATTAGCTATTGTATTTCAAAATTACACATCAACACTCAATTAGTTCTAATTGAACATTTTTGTACTTTAATAAGAGAAATTTTATTGAACTTTTTTTGTATAACAAATTTTAAAAATGCGTATGGGTAAAAATGTTCCTGATTGAGCTTTAAGGATATATTATCAATTTTCTTGTAAAGTAATGAATTATGTAGAAAATAAATACTAAGTTTTTCCTAAATTGTTTCTTTATAAATTAATGAAGAAATGAAATATAGAATTGAAAAAAAAATTACAAACATTTTGATGACATAGGAAGTAGTGAAAGCAAATAACTTTGGTTGTAGCCGGTTTTGTTGCTGAATATTCTGACTTTCTTTAATATCATAACTTTCCTTTGCGTGAGGGAATTGACTTTGACATTAGATTGCAAATAAAGAAAAGAAAAAGTCTTTTATTGAGGTCCTTTTTGGGTTTCTTTGCTTTACTACTCTTTGCTCTAATACTTTTTCATGTTTTTAATTTTGAGGTATAAAGTAGCCTATACTCTTTGCTTCACTGCTCTTCCTAAAGGATTCCATTTTGCTCTATTACATGACGGTTAACTTTTGATTGAAAAGAGAAAGTCAAGAAAAATGGAATATTTGAAATTTAATACTAATTAGAAGTTGATACGTGACGTTCATGAGCTACAACTATTTTAAAAGATGATGGAATATGAAATCCTTTCAAAAATAACGGACAGTAGGTGAAAATGACAAAGGTAAAGAGCAATTATGCATTTAACATTTTTTTCTTTACTGGTTATTGCCATCTTCTTCTATAAGCTTACTTTACGTCTATACAGTGTTTTGAAAGGTGTTAGTCGGACGGTTAGAATTTCCGGAGAACTAAGCGGGATCAATTGGGGATTAGGAGGATTAGTATTTCAAATTTTTTAATATTTATCAATGAATTAGAATAATAAATTTATCTAATACATAAATTTTTATATAACAAAATTAAAAATTTATATAGCAACATTTTTCTGATATTTGGTGACACTTTTCCAGGCTATGACAACACTTTTATGAGATTTGACGACACTTTTTTGAGATTTGATAACACTTCTGGTTTTTGGCAATACATTTCATCTTGGCCGTCTAATTATATAAAATCGTGATGGTATTCCAAAAAATCCCGCCTAGGCGACCACCTTAACCACCTTCTAAAACAAAGCATCTATACCTATATGCTAGATTACGACTTTCCATTCCCAAATAGGGGTGAGCAAAAATAACCGAAATCCAAACTAAAAAGACCTAAAATCAAACCGAACCAAAGCTGTTTGGTTCAGTTTCGGTTTTATATATCATATTATTAGTTTTCAATTTGGTTTCAGTTAAAAACCGAAATAACGAAAATCGAAAAAATAAATTTTAATTGATTTTATATTAATTTATTGATCATTTTCATAATTACTTTCTTTTTCAAATTAACAATAAGTTACATATGATAAACATTATTTATATTGATTTTTAATCATTTCATGTTCAACAATTAATATATGAAAAATAATTTTGATTCGACTTTTTTAACTGAGTTTGCTCACCCCTATCTAGGGATGTCAATGGGGCGGGTTCAGGGCGGGTGATGCGGGTTCGGGGATTCCCCATTTAGTGTTTCGGTGATTTTTTCACCCGCCCATTCCACACCCGTACGGGTTCGGGCGGTTTTCGGATAATCCCCGCCTTACTATAATTTTCACATAAATTTGATGTATGATCTCATTATCATAAATCAATAAATTTTAGCCATGAGATTATATAATAAAAGTAATAATTCTAAATGCTACGACGTTCTCATTGGCTCAATATGAATTTTTGTATCTTTTCTCATGCTTGTCAATTTGTTGATTTTTTATTTTAGCAAATTCAAATGATGGTGAGATTATGATGGTCTTGTATAGAATGAGAGTTTTGTTTGCTATAATGATAGAGAGTTGAGTGATAAGTTACTTGTTTAAATACTACTTTGTGAACTTATTTTTTCGGCTTTGATTGCCTTTTATTTTGAACAATTATTTTTATCGTGCAATAAATAATTATTTTTCAAAAAAAAATTCAATTGATTTAATATTAAGAAATCATAATTAATTAAATTGTAATATTATTAGATTTTTTATCAATAAAATTTGATAATGCAATTACTTAAAAGATATTTGATTTGAATAAATTATATATGAAGTACAATTAAAAAATTACGTGTATATGTTTTACATTCGGGTTTATTTCGGGGATTTATTTGGATGCGGGTTCGGGTACCCAACGGTTCGGAGTTGGTTCCACCCAAACCCGCTCACATTTTATTCACGGGTGTGAAATTTTCGATTATTCCCCACACCCGTCGGTTCGGATTCCACGGGTTTCGGGTATTCCTCGCCCGATGAACATCCTACCCCTATCCCCACATGCACGGCAAGGCGCACATATTTTGCGAGTTCCTTTGTTAAATACTAGAAACTATTAATATATTTTGAAATGTATTATAACTACAACATAACATGAATGATACTTTAGCAATACACACTAAACAAATCAAAACAATATTATAATAACTAAAATTCACTATAAAGAAGGCGTCCTAATAGCAAGATGCAAACGTTAAATACAATAAAAAAAATAACTATATGCGTCACATGTATTAACTAATCTCTATCTTATATTATCAGAAATTTACAAGCATGTCACAAAACAAATTTGTAGATTTGGAATGCTTTTGTTTTAAAAAATATTTATTTAATTGTTTAAATGTAAATATTAACACGTATCTTTTACTAAAATCATTAATTATCAATCAAACATTAAATCATTAACAATTGTGTTACCTGTCCAACTAGATGTGAAAAATTATGGACTTGAAACTCAACCTATTAAAAATCTATTTTTCTTAAAAAAAACATAAAACCATTATATTAAACCATATTTTTGTAGCAACACGCCACAATCGTAGGATTTTGCTTTTAAAACTCAAAATATCAATAGTGATATTTTTCATACATCATATTAATTAACTCGAGTGGATTTTTTAAAAAATAATTCTGCCTCATCGAGATTATAACAATAATAAAGAAAAATCTTACCTCATTTCACCCGAATGTGAACTCGAACATGTGATCTCTATGATCATTTACAACTTCAGTCTTAACCATTAGGTTAAAAGTTTGTGACATCAACTTGAGTGTAAACATACTTTAATTTTGTAAAATTGAGCAGACGAATTTCATGTGTTTTTACGTATTTCACTTGTTAATCCAAACAAATATTAGTTGTATTATTCAATTTTTAGTTTCGGCTAAAATATTTCTTTTTCCTTTTTTTTTCAAATAACAATGTTCTTAGTCAAAATTTTGTAACTTATAAGGTTGCATATGTAGTTTATTTATGCATATATATGAATAAGCAATAGATAGATAAACGTAAGAATGAATTTGGTACGTAGAGATCAATGTTTCTTCTGAGCTGCTCATGATTTCATGTGACTGTTTTCGTCTTGAATTGCATCTCTAACAACTTCCATTTAAAGAAACGCAAAGATAAAGCCACCTAACAACCAAATTCACATATTAACTGAATTCTAGGATTAATGGCTTTCCAAGAAAAGAAATTCTACGTCTTAAAAAAAGCAATTCTATGGTTACTTGTCCCAAACTGTTATTATTATTTTGATACCCATCCATTGCTACATATGTTAGGTTTTAGGTGTCTTAGGTTTATGTTGATCTATACCTTGT
>CATIWQ010017588.1:0-37940 GCA_949673415.1 Euphorbia schlechtendalii | reverse complement strand
AATAAGTTTCTGGTTCTTAATTGTTTAAATGTCCCAAAAAACTTAGTTTTCTTAGTTTTTAATTAGTTCTTGACAGTCGGGAACAAAGAACCAGAAACAATGAACTGTTCTTACTTCGAAACAAATGCGTAAACAAAATGATTATTATTAACAAAATATCTTCTAATGAGTCTAAATTATCAAACACATTTATGTTTCTTATTTTCCAAGGCTTTCAAGTAATAACCATCTGCAGGGTGCTACCAAGATCCAATTTCGTATTACAAGTAAACAAAACTAGTCAATACTCCAATAATAAAGTCAGTAAAGAAGTAAACATTCAACCATTTAAACAATAAAAATTCAAATTAGCAGACTAATGATTAATTAAAATTTATATACTTTACAATTTTGCAATTAGATCCTAAATAATATCAATCATATGAAAGCCGAAAGAAGAAGTGATTCTACAGCATGAGGCATGAAAACTTTTATTCTGACTATAAATTGAAACTTCATTTTGGTAACATTCAGACTGATTTGTATTTGAGTTACTTGCAGGATCTGTAGGTGTATAAAAATGGAATGAGTAGGCAAGTATCACCTCTTGAAATACGGTTAATCTATTAATTTTTTAGTTAATCTCAGTTAAGAAATTTTATTGCAGATTGTTGGGAAAACAAAAGCTTCATTCTACCTCATTTTTCAAACAAAAAGTTGAAACAGAGAAAAATTACCAAATTCATGAATACAATGTAGAGATTTTAGTTCATAAATCAACTTTAATTAAAAATTAATACAAATAAAGTTATACTTACTTGAAGCAAGGAATGGGAGCAGTAGCCAGTTGAAACAAGGAATGGGAGCAGCAGCCAGTTGAAACAAGGAGCAGCAGCCAGTTGAAACGAAAAAATTAGGGCTGAGAATGGGAGAAGATAGCTTTTTATTCTCTAAAGATGGATACATTTGGAAATATAAAATAAAGAGGGGTTACAATAGGAAACATGAAATACCATTCTCTGAGATTCGGCCAAATTGGCGGAACTCAAATTGGGTAGAATGGGAGAAAATCAGAGGAAAAGACTCCCACCATATTCCATCACACTGTTCAAGCTTCCTCCTCCCAAGCATGAGAATTCAGTTACTCTCCTTTCCTCTACAATGAAAAACCCCTCCCAAGCAAAGCCTTAGGTAACATAAGATGCCAAAAACACTCTAGTGGTTGCATTTTATGTTCCATACCACTCTCCCCTTTTTTTAGTGGTTGCATTTTATGCTCCACACCACACCACACCACTTTCTCTCATTTTTTTCATTTAAGCATATGTTTTTGAAGCACAGATTCGTACTTTGCACCCATATTTCATGCTATGCTATGCTACTTTTTTCTTTTTTTCACTCAATGAATGGTTGCAGTTTACCATTCCTCACCTTTTGCATAACTCATTGCTTATCCTCTCTTTCTTTTGATTTTTCTCTTAATACCCTCATCCTTTATTGACTTCAAAGTATTATGGCTATAGTTTCCCAGCACTTTAAAAATATTCAATACTTATAGGACGTATTCGAGAATAGCATATAAAACTCATAGTAAGAACACTACCAGATATTACTCCATATAAAACTTATCATTAACATTAAACTAAAACTATATAACTTATACTAATTCATGTTACATTGAAATATATATCAAAACTTACTTGGAATGTTGCTTTCGAATGTTACTCATCACTCATCCTTGCCAAATGCTAAATGTTATGCTATAAAACGCTCACACTCTCAACGTGCTCTTAAACATGAAAGAAAATTTTGTTCAAAATTTGCACTAACATTGAACTTGTAATACCTAACACTCACAACAACCTTGGAACATATGTTAGTATAGTAAAGGTATGGATAATGTATAAATAACACAGAATCAAGATAATTTTCATATTCTTCAAATTTTTTTTTTATTTTTGGGATTTTTACAAATGCCACCCCACACATAAAAAACACAATGTCCTCATTGTGAGACATTTTATAAAAATTAAAACTAAACTAAACAACTATTCTAAAAATTTGAAAAAGAAAAGTAAAGAAAAGAGTAAACCCCGTTTATTGAGAAAGAGAATTGGGGAGACTAGGAGTAAATTGATAATTTTGTTTTCTAAAGAAGGATAGTAATTTTCGAAGCATCGATTTATTACTCTTCTTTAGAATCTTCATGTCTTTCTTCATTCCCCAAGTTCTTCTTGGCAATTGTCCAATTTTTATTGTATGCTTTCCTTCCAATCTTTCGGAGCTTCGTCTTCTTCTTCTTCATCTTCTTCTTCGATCATCGAAGCTTTACCATGACGACGTCTAGCAATAGGATTAGATGGTCCAACGGAAGAATCTTCATGAGATTAGCTTCTTGGTGTAGTTGGAGTATGAGTACAAAGAATAGACACCATCATTTTGAGGAGTCCATTATTCTTCAAGTAGCTTCCATCCATTTAACGAAAGTAATCACCCAGTCTATGGACAGAGGGGAGTTTATTTCTCGCACCCAAGATGATTGGATGATAATTTCGGCTGCTCCAATCTTGTTCCTCATGCTCGTAGAATTCTTCTTCATCATATCCCAAATAATATCCACGAATTCCAAATTTTGCTTCATCAAAGCGCAAGAAAGAACAAAAAAATCCTTCTTTTGGACTTTGGTATTCTCTACTCGATAAAATACCGAAGTAGAAAGGTATTTGTGGAGTAGGAGAATGCACTCATCCTTAATAATTTTATTGGGAGAATTTTTGGGATCGAAAGTCCTCTTACCCATCAAATCTGCCCAAACTCGTTTTGGTTGAAAAGAATCCATCATGCTTGATGAATTCTCAATTTCGAACCCAAACCAAGCGCTCATCATCTCTCTTGTGATGGTGTAATGTCTTCCTTGGTTACTTAATTGAATCACCCTCTTCTTCTTATCCTCAAAATCGAATGTCACTAGACATTCTAAAATCCAATCGCAATTTTGTGGAAATCGCATATCCAAAAATCAGCTTACACCTAAATCAGCAAGATATACCCCCATTTATTCATGGAGTCCTAAAGTCTTCAAGAATACCATACCAAGAAAGATCATACTATTGATTTCCAACTTATTCAAAACTTGGAATCTTTTCCCTTCTTCACGTGATCGAATCAGAAAAGGACAACCATATTCTTGTTGATAATTCAGGACTTCTCTTCTATTTGCAGCTACCATGACATGAGGCATATTGGTTTTTGAAGTAAGGTTTCAAAAAGGTTTTATTATAGAAGAATTGAGATGAAAATTTCAGAACTTTGTAAGCTTTGTAGAAGTTGTGGTGGCTAAGGGTTCAACCTAGACCTATATATAGAGTTCTAAAAGGTCTCTAATTGGCCAAAATAGTCAATATAGCTGTTTATCCTTCAAACTAGCAATTATTGGAAGTTTCAGACATTTATCACGTGTTAAATCATGATCTGTAATAGTTATATTCTTCCTGTGTTGTGATCATGAAAGCTTGTCGCGATCATGACTTTCTTCACAACAAAAATAGAAGATTTTACTGCTAAATGTCATGAGCGTGATCTATAGTCGTAATCGCAAACTTCTTAATTCCTTCTATTTCTTTAATTTGTAGACTTAGATCTAAAATAACATGAAAAAATAAACATGTTAAATATATATTTATTTTAATCCTAAGCATTAATAAACAAACAATTACACAAACAAGCAAACAAACAAACAAGGAAACAACAAATAAAAACAAAAAAAACTAACTGTACAAAATTCCTAAATCTAAATGAAAAGTGAAATTTATTTAGTGGGAAGCGATTCTATCATTAGGTCAATCTTATAATAAGATTCCCATAGATCACACTCAACATCAAACATCAAAGTATGAATGTCATCAATTTTCTGATGGATTGAAATCTGCGCCTCCATAAGTTTAATCAACCTTTCGTGAAGGTTGGTAACTTTACGCTCTTCCTCCTGCGCAATTTCCTTCTCTATTTGTCTGTGAAATTCCATCCTTTCATCCCATGATCTTCAACCATCGGTTATTCTCTCTTCTCTAAAACACCTTACCAGAAAATCATGCTCAAAGAAGACTTCCGTTGTTAATTCTAGAATCACATCTTCACTAGTAAAGATTTCTATAGCATAGGGCATTCTCCCAATCTGTCCCAACAAGTTCGCCATCGTTTGACACCCGTATTTTGTCATTCCAGGATTTTGAGCGGTAGACATAAGTGTCTCCATCATTATTCCCGAAATATGAACAGGTGTGCCATTTTAAATTGCTTCTATCATGAAAAATTCTTTAGGAATGACAAGATCAAAAGTGGACTTGCCAAACAACGCACCACTTAGGTAAAAGTGTAATGCGAGCAAACAAGGATTATGAATCCACCAGCTGTAGGCTGACTATTGTTTGAACTCTGTTTGGCTAGTCAAGCGATTCCATGTTGGTAAGGGATCCCAACCAGGAAGCATCTTGTTGTAGCAGTCCCTTGGAAATCCCATGTACTTATCCAAAGCTTTCTTAGTCAACTTATACTCTTTCCCATGGTGACGATAGACTATACAGTTCTTCCTATCGTTCTTTTATACCAATGTAACCAACATCTCCATGGAGTTGTCCACACTAAACCCTAGAGTCATATTCGAGTAAATAACAAAGTTGAGTATTCTAAGATAATACATTACTTTGTCATAGACGTTAAGATGGATGAGACTATTCCTATGAATAGTATAGGAACTTTTAAACTCGGCACCTTTAATGACCTTGAAATGGTCTCCCTCTTCTAGTAAATGGATCGGGAACGGAGCCTTGTACCATTCTTGTAGATTTGTAGGCGGAACTAGACTGGATTTGTTTGCGTAAACCATTTTATGAATGAAAAGTTTGAAAGGAATGAAGTAAATTCAAATTTGGAATAGATTTGTGATTGGAAAAGCAGAATTCAGATTGTAGAAGTGAGTAATTGATGAACAATCGTGCATCAATTTTATAGAGGTTAGTGGAATAACTATCGAATAATTGCTCAACTGATGCAGTTATCGCACAAGTCGTGATCGCGATTAATTATCACGATCGTGACTTACAGAGTTTGAGAAATAGAAAGTTTTAATCTGGAATTCACAAGCACGAATGGGAGTCGCAAACGCAAAATAGGAAAAATGGAAGAAAAATCTTCTATTTATTTAAGATTCAGTTGTAATGATATGATGTATCACCCCCAAGATGATTATATCATATTATTTTCACATCCAAGTTAGGATTAACAAATTATACAGTGTAAGAAATAAAGAAAATAGATATAGTTAAAGAATGTACCATTCTCTCCAACAATTTATTCACTAGAATGCACTTGCCTTCCCCATCAATAGCTCTAAAAACTTAATCGTAAGGTTTTGACTCTACTAATTATGAGGGCTTATATTCTATAATGATGCCAAAAACCTTGTTTCCCACTTCTCTACCCATAAGATAAAAGTTCAAAATATGAATAAGTGTTGTCAATACCGCTTATCAAAATAGAAAAATGGTGACTACTGCAAGTATACAGTTTCGATGTAGTTTTAAAACATATCGATCCCATAGGGAAGGAATTCGGTTCTAAGGACCAACTAGAGTTACAGAATAAAAAAATAGGTTAATTTGTATTGGAGGGATGGATTGGTGGATAGATGCATATATAAATTAGAAAAGATGCAAACTATATAGATATTCCCTAAGAGCAAGTATAGTAGAGAAAAATATGCAAAATCATCAAGAATATTTCTTACACTAGATAACTTTAATAATTACGGTTCTAGATGCCCAAATATTCAATAATTCACCATAGAGAAACATATGAAATGACTTTTCTAAATATAGGTAAACAATTTGTGACACTTATAAGAACTTGGATAACTTCAATACTATGCTTAGTACGGGTCGCTCTCACATACCCATATTTAGCAAGTTACAACTCGAAAAATGTTGGCTCACTAAACAGAATTATAATCACAGATCCAGTGATTATATACAATTTTGTTAACCCCGAAATCACTCTTAAAGTTAGCACGAAAGCATATAACATGATTAATATAAATGACACAAAATGAAATACTCATTATGACATATAGACATATCATAAACTTCAAAATAAAAAGTATAAGCAGGTGATTAGTGTATAATTACACTTTTATCATATTAATTTTACACACTAAACACTATAGTTTAAGTCATTTTTATACTTCATATAAAATATTTCACATGATATGTAGTTGTTTTTGATGCAAATGCAGATACTAGGTAAATCTTGGGAGTAAAATGATCAAAATTGGAATTCTATGAAAAAAGAGTGAAAAAGGTGTGAAAAGTTGCGTGGAACTTAAAGATTTGGCTTAGGATCGAAGCTGTCAAAGATCGGTGAAGTTACAAGGAGAATTTTGAAGAAAAATGCAATTCACGGTCATGACAATCATTTGTGGTCACGACTTGTTCTTCTTCAAAATAGAAGTCTGCCAATCAAAGATTCACGATCGTGACTTGTACATCGAGGTCATGACCTGGACGGTTTTCTGGTATTATCTTTTTAACTATCAAGCGCTAGATACGCATGATCAACTGCCATCAACTACCAACAAAAAGAAACTTATCAGAAGTCAACCAATCATTAAAAGATGCCTATCCATTGTAGATTAGATTGAAGCTTCTTAACCAATCACAATGAAGAGATGCAATCATTCACCAATGGACACGACTCTTCGTTTGGATAGTCGCAACCCTTCGAACTGTATAAATAGGACTCCAAACCATACAATTTCATGCAGCATATAGTGCAATAAAAGGGAGAAAATTAGAGTGCAATTATAGGGTTATATATAGTGTGTGTTTAGTTGGAGAATTCGCTACGTTCATAAGTGTTAGCGAGAAAATGTTTAAGTGATTTGAATCCTTGTTTCAATCACTAGATTTCTCTATATTCTCGAGCGATTGTTGTATAAGTGTAATTACAAATCAAAGCAGACACAAGAATTGCGAGAATTGATGACTCCCATTAAAGAGTGGATACGGTTTGATCAAGTTTAGTTATCACTTGGATACCTTACAACTTTTCTTTGCTTTCTACTTATACTTTCTATTTTGAAGTTTATGATATGTCTATGTATCATAATACATATTTCATGTTAATATTTTTATGTTAATCAAGTTATATGCGTTGGAGTTAATTTTAAGAGTAGTTTCGGGGTTAACAATATCGTGTATAATCACTGGATCTGTGATATAATGCTGTTTAGTAAGCCAACATTTTTGGAATGATAACTTGCTAAATATGGCTATGTGAGAGCGACCCGTACTAAGCATAGTATTGACATTGTCCAGCTTTATATGATTGACTTAATTCATTTGCGCTAGGTTTAGAAAAGTTATTTCATGTGTTGCTCTGCAGCGAATAATTGAACATCTGAATATTTAGAACCGAGTCTGTTAGATTAGTTTAGTGAATCGTAACATCTTTGTTCAACTTGCATGTTTTCCTTACTATCCTTATTTCGTAGGAAAATCTACACATTTGGATTCTCTAGTCTTTTATACCTATATTTACTCATTCTTCATTCTAACCCTCCTATCCAAAACTACATATTATTTTATTTACTTTTTGTTTTATCTTCCCGTGTTGATCTATAGTGCTAGTCCTTCCTTGTGGGATCGATATCGTTTAAAACTACATCGCAACAGTATACTTGCAGTTATCATCATATTTCTATTTTGATGAGGGGTATTGACAACACCTATATTTTACGTGAACAAGTTTTTGACGCCATTGATATATAGCAAAACTCTTTGCGTAAAAGTTATTAAATTCATCAGTAGAAAAGTGGCGAACAAGTTTTTGGCGGCGTTGCTGGGGAAGGTAAAAAACTTTCTATAGGTCTATTATATTTATTTATTGTATTTCTTTTACCATACAATTTTCTAAATTTCATTCTAGATGTGAAAAGATTATGAAATAATCATCTTGGAGGTGATACATCATAATATTCCATCTTAATTCTTGATAAATAGAAGATTTTCTTCTATTTTTCCTACTCGCATTTGCAACTGTCTATTGCGCTCGTGAATTTCCCTACAAAACTTTATGTTTCTTGCTTTTAGTATACTCACGATCGTGACTAGATCGAAAATTGCAGCAGTTTTGGCAATTTTTCGACGGTTTCTCTCAAAATTCTACATAAAGGGTATGATTCTCATAACTTTTCACTTTAGTTATCCGAAATTCCTTTCCTTTCAATTAAAATTTCTGTTCTAAACCTTGAAACCAATCAACCCTTTTCATCAAAGTGGTTCACTCAAAAAAATCTGTTCTTATCCCTCCTTCAGACCTAAAAGAATGGTATGAAGTATCTTTTCTTATTTACTCTCGAGAGGAAGGTGATCATTTAGAAACCACAAGAGATGCAGATTTCACTAGTTCTTATGTCATTCATAAGAATAGTTTCATTCAATTAAGAATCTATGAGAGGATAATGTATTATCTTTGAATCCTGAACTTCGTTCTCTATTCCTCTATGAATATTGGGAATAGTGAAGATAACTGCAAGGAAATGCTGATTTCGCTGGTGTGGATGAATTCTAAGATGAATTGTTTGGAGTATCGACATCAAGGAAAGAAGTTTAAATTATCGAGGAAGAAGTTAGAGCAAAATTTGGGGTTCCCTAAAGATTGTTACTACAAAATGCTTCTTGGTTGGGATCCACTACCAATATGGAATCGTCTAACTGGAAAAGATGAATACAAATAGGATTCTGCCTATAGCGGTGGATCCGAGACCCCTGTTTGCTCACTTTACACTTCTATCAAAGTAGTGCACTTTTTGGTAGATCTAGTTTTGACATAGTCATCCTTGAAGAATTGTTTGTCTTAGAAGTAGTTTGGAATGGCTTACCTGTGGACATATGAAGAATTATGATGGGGACTCTTATGTCTGCCGTAATTGATCCTGGTAGGATAGCGTACGGGTGTTGAATTATGGCAAATTTGTTAGGATAAATTGGGAGATTACCTTGTTGTGCAGAAATCTTTACTCATGAAGATGAAATTCCGGAGTTAACTACGAAAATTTTCTTCAAGCATGGATTTCTAACTAAGTGTATTGGTGATAATGGGATAACCTATGATTGGAAATCGTGGGACGAACAAGTAGAAGCCGACAAAAAGCGTGAAAGAGAAATTGCTAGTGAAGAAAGGAGTAGTTCAACCAATCTTAAGAGAAAGTTGAATGAATTAATAGAGGAACAAATCTCTATTGATCACAAAATTAGCAACATCCATATTTTGGTATGTGATGTTGAAAGGGATTTGTGAGAGTCTCGGTTTAAGATTGATTAAATGATTGAATCACTAACTCCTAAAGAATAGTTTCCTTTCCTTTCATGAGTTATATGATTTGTATATTTCAATTTATTTTTTGTTTGTTTGTTTTCTTTTGTTATGTTTGATTGTAAATATTTGTTATTATAAATGAAAAATTTGAACAATAAGATGTTGATGTTCAATTACTATCATCACCATGAAAACCCAAGGTATAATAGTAAATATTTATCATTTATATTTAACAAAGTTTGTTTGTGTTTGTAAGTTTTTATAGGTACAAGTCCAAAAATTGAAGAAAATTGAAGATTTAAGGAACTCGCGACCGTGACTCAATTCGTGCTCGTGAACACTAGATATCAAAACATTATGTTTCTATTATGAAGAAAGTCACGATCGTGACTGGCCTTCGCGATCGTGATACGGTAAAATTATAACCATTACAGATCGCGAACTGATAAGCGATAGATATACGTAACTGCCATTAACGGCTAGTTTTGAACCTAAAAGGCTATAATCCCATTTATGACCAATTACAGGCTTCTAAAACCTCAATAAATAGGTCCAAGTTAAACCCTAACCACCACACCTTCTAAAAAAGCCTTCAAAATTTCTGATTCTCTCATCTTCTACATTCAAACATCTAAACATTTTCAAACCTTTTTCTTCAAAACCAATATGACTCGTGTGAAGAGAGTAGCACAAAAGAGAGGTCACAATCGATTCAAGAAGAATTTGATTGTCCTTTCCCATCGAGGATAAGAGAAGAGGGCAAGAGATTTCAGAAACTAAGAAAATTGGATATCACTAGAATGATATTCCTCGATTTAGTATTCTTGGAAACTTTGAATCTCTGTAAAGAGATGGAGATCTACCTTTCGGCTCTTGGTCTCACAAGATTTGTGACTTTACACTTCCCTCAAAATTGAGATTGTATTCTCGAGTGTTTGGTATATTCGATTTCAAAGATTAAAGGAAGAGGGCAATACAATTTTGGAATCAGGGACAACAATACACCATCACGAGAGAGATGATGGGTAAATGGTTCGGTTTTGAGATTACTAATTCATCGAGCATGATGGACTTGTTTCAACCTAATCGAGTTTGGGCAAATTTATCGGGTAAGAGAGTCTTCGATCCCAAAAATTCTCCTAACAAACTCATTAAAGATGAATGCATTCTTCTTCTCCACAAATACCTTTCCACTTCTGTATTTTTTTGAGTAGAGAATATAAAGGTCCAAAAGAAAGATTTGTTTGTTCTTTCTTGTGCTTTAATGAAGCAAAAAGTGAAATTTATGGATATCATATGGGATATGATGAAAAAGAACTCAACGAGCATGAGAAGCAAGATTGGAGCAGCCGAAAACATCATCACCATAGTCTTGGGTGCAAGAGATGAACTCCCCTATGTTCAACAGCCAGGTGAGTATTTTCGCTACATGGATGGGAATTATTTGAAGAACACTGGACTTCTACTAGAAAGTGATGGTGTATATTTTTTCTATTCCTACTCCAACAGCACCGAGAAACTCAACTTGACTCAAGAAGAATCTTCCGTCGAACCATCAAATCCATCCGTTAACAGTCGCAAAGGAAAAGCTCCTATGCATGAAATAGAAGAAGATGATGAAGAAGACAAAGAAGCTTCGAAAGATTGGAAGATGAGCATGCAACTTAAATTGGATAATTGCCAAACAGAACTTGGAGTTATGAAGAAAGACATGAAGATTATAAAGAAAAGTAATAAATTGATGCTTCAAAAATTACTTTCAGTCTTTAGAAAACAAAATTGTCAATTCACTCCTAGTCCCCCGGATTCTCCTTCACAATAGATCATGTTTATTCTTTTCTTTACTTTATCTTATTCAATTCTATTTTTAGACTAGATTAGATTTTTTGATTTTTATAATGTATCACAATGAGGACATTGTGTTCTTTAGTGTGGGGAGACATTTGTAAAAATCCTGTAAAATCCAAAAAAATTAAATAAAATGAAAAATCGAAGAATTTAAAAATTTTTCTTGATATTTTTCATCAATTATACATTATCATTTCTTATACTTTACTAACATTTACCCAAAGTTTGTTGTGAGTGTTAGGTATTTACAAGTTTTATTTTAGTGCAAAATTTGAGCGCTAGTTGAATTTGAGCGTTATTAGCACAACATTTAATGTTAGCAAGGATGAGTGGTGAGTAACATTCGAGGCAACATTCCAAGTAAGTTTCAATATATATTCGATGCAACATGAATTAGTATAAGTTATATAGTTATAGTTTAATGCTTCCGATAAGTTTAAGTGGAGAAATATCTAATGGTATTCTTACTATGAGGTTTATATGCAAATCTCAAATAAGTTCTATAAGTATTAAGTGTGTTTAAAGTGTAGGAAACTATAGCCATAATACTTTGAAATTGATCAATAAAGGATGAGGGTATTAAACAGTGAAAAATAAAAAAAAGAGGATGACCAATGAGTTATGTAAAAGGTGAGGAATGGTATGGAGCAGAAACTGCAACCATTCATTGAGTGAAAAAAGAAAAGAATGCATAGCATGAAAAATGGGTACAAAGTACGAAATACTTCAAAAATATATGCTTAAAAGAAAAAATGAGAGAGTGGTATCGAGCATAAAATGCAACCACTGAGAGTATTTTAGCATACTAGGTTACCTAAAAATGCCTTGAGAGAAATTAATCAAAGTGTGCATTCTATATCCTTTATACTTTATACTATGTTTAAGAGAAGGTAATATTTGAGTATGCATATAAAGCTTATATGAAGATGCGATTCGGTTGACTCTCCATTAAGAGCAAAGGTATGCAACTAAGCTATATAAATTGCACATTACTAATTTCTGGGAAATTTCGAACTTCTACTTGAAATCTTTTGCAACGTGGAATGTGGTACTTATTACAATAGTCTTTCGCCAATTAAGGTATGAACTTGTTTACCAATTCATACACTTCTGATGAATTTACCTTGAGGACAAGGCAAAAGTTAAGTGTGGGGTTATGATAAGTGTATAATTACACGTATTATCATATTAATTTTACACACTAAACACTATAGTTTAAGTCATTTTTATACTTCATATAAAAGATTAACGTGGTTTGTAGTTGTTTTTGATGTAAATGTAGATACTAGGTAAATCTTGGGAGTAAAAGGATCAAAAGTGGAATTATATGAAAAAAGAGTGAAAAAGGTGCGAAAAGTTTCGTGGAACTTAAAGATTTTGCTTATGATCGAAGCTGTCAAATATCGATGAAGTTACAAGGAGAATTCTGAAGAAAAATGCAATTCATGGTCGCGACAATCATTGGCGAACACAATTTGTTCTTCTTCAAAACAGAAGTCCGCCAATCAAAGATTCACGGTTACAACTTGTATATCACGGTCGCGACCTGCATGGTTTTCTGGTATTATCTTTTTAACTATCAACCTCTAGATAAGGATGATTAACCACCATCAACTACCATCAACTACCAATAAAAAGAAACTTATCAGAAGTCAACTAATCATGAAAAGGTGCCTATCCATTATAGATTAGATTGAAGCTTCTCAACCAATCACAATATAGAGGTGCAATCATTCACCAATGGACACGACTCTTCATTTGGATAGACGCAACCATTCAAACTCTATAAATAGGGCTCTAAACCTTACAATTTTGTGCAGCATATAGTGCAATAAAAGGGAAAAAGTTAGAGTGTAACTATAGGGTTATATATAGTATGTGTTTAGTCAGAGAATTCGTTACGTTCATAAGTGTTAGCGAGAAAATGTCTAAGTGATTCGAATCCTTGTTTCAATCACTAGATTTCTCTATATTCTCGAACGATTGTTGTATCAGTGTACTTGCAAATCACTTATCAATAAAAATTTTTCGTTCTTCAATATTCGTTTGTTCGATATTCACAAAGAATAGCATCCTAGAGGAGGTTCTGTACGGGTCGAGACCGAATTAAAAGCAGACGCAAGAATTGCGGGAATTGACGACTCCCATTAAAGAGTGGATACGGTTTGATCAACTTTTTCTTTCACTTGCATACCTTACAAATTTTCTCTGCTTTCTACTTATACTTTCTATTTTGAAGTTTATGATATGTCTATGTGTCATAATGCGTATTTCGTGTTAAGTGCTTTATGTTAATCAAGTTATATGCGTTGGAGTTAATTTTAAGAGTAGTTTTGGGGGTAACAATATCGTGTATAATCACTGGATCTGTGATATAACGCTGTTTTGTAAGCAAACATTTTTGGAATGGTAACTTGCTAAATGTGGCTATGTGAGTGTGACCGTACTGAGCATAGTATTGACGTCATCCATTTTTATGTGATTAACTTAATCCATTTGTGCTAGGTTTAGAAAAGTTATTTCATGTGTTGCTCTACAGGGAATAATTGAACATCTGAGTATTTAGAACCGAGTCTGTTAAATTAGTTTAGTGAATCGTAACATCTTTGTTGAACTTGCATGTTTTCCTTACTATCCTTATTTCGTAGGAAAATCTATACATTTAGATTCTCTAGCCTTTCATACCTACATTTACTCATTCTTCATTCTAACCCTCCTATCCTAAACTACATATTATTTTATTTTCTTTTTATTTATCTTCCCGTGTTGATCTTTAGAGCTAGTCCTTCCTTGTGGGATCGATATCTTTTAAAACTACATCGCAACTGTATACTTACAATTATCATCATTTTTCTATTTTGATAAGGGGTATTGACAACACCTATTTTTTACGTGAACAAGTTTTTGACGCCATTGATATATAGCCAAGCTCTTTGCGTAAATGTTATTAAACTTATCAATAGAAAAGTGGCGAATAGCAGGAAACAAAGTAAAGTTATAAGGTATGCAAGTGAAAGCTAAAGTTGATCAAACCGTATCCACTCCTTAATGGGAGTCATCAATTCTCGCAATTCCTACGTCTACTATGAATTTGGTCTCGACTCGTACAGAAACTCCGCTAGGATGCTATTCTTTGTGAATATCGAAAATGTAAAAGAATGAACACTTTTATTGATAAGTACTTTTCAATTACACTCATGCAACAATCGCTTGAATTTGTGGAGAAATCTAGTCATCGAAATAAGTATCGAATCACTTAAACATTTTTCTCACTAACACTTTGAACTAGTGAAATCTATATATATTTTCACTCTCTATCTTTACATACACGTCTACCATGTATCACACATCCCACTCTCTACGAAATTGGTGTGATTTGAACCCTATTTATAGAGTATGAAGGGTTGCATCTATCCAAATGAAGAGTCATGTCCATTGGCGAAGAGTTGCATCACTTCATTGTGATTGGATGTAAAGTCTTATCCTTATCCACAACGGATACCTTTTCATGATTGGATGACTTCCAAAAGGTGTCTTTTCATTTGGTAGTTGATGGTGGTTGATCATTTTTATCCGGTGATTGGTAGTTGAAAAGATATAACCAATAACTGTTACATGTCGCGATCGCGAATCTTTTTTCACGATCATGAACATTGGTTTGCAGTTTTCTATTTATAAAGAGCGATAAGTCGGACCGCGAATATGTGTCACAATCGTGAAATGCAGTTTCTTCCTGATTCTTCTTTGCCAATCTTTGACAACTTCAATCCTAAGCCAAATCCTTATGTTCCATGCATCTTTTTACACCTTTTCACTCTTTTTACATAGAATTCCACTTTAGATCATTTCACTTCCAAGATTCACTTAGTTTCTGCACTTGCATAAAAAAAACTACATACCACGTGAAATTTTATATATGAAGTATAAAATGACTCTAAACCATATCATATTATATATAGAAATATCATGATAATAAGTTTAATTATACACTTATCACTCGGGCCCCACTTTGAACAACCCGTGTTCGGTTTGAGGCCTAATCGCAATGAGAAAAATCCCTTGGTCGCTTCGTGCAACCTTTTGCACATCTTTTCATGATTTATTAATTAATAATTCTTCTCACTGATTTCACAACTTGTATTTTTTGTATAGACCCAGTCCATATGTTCTTTAATGATTTGATAAAGACCTAAAATGTGTGACCTCATAGGATCCCAAAGTATAGATGAGCTATAGGTTAACCTAAACTTAGCTTCCCACCCGGGAACCTTTAGGCTCAGTGTTACATACTGTTATGGAACCCAATAGCTCTAGACGATCAAATGGTCTTTCTAGCAAAGGCGTATGATCCACCGATACTTGGAAGGTCACGTGCTTATGACTTGGTCTGGTTCTATAGTAGTAACCAATACTACACACTCCTTCCATCAAGTTAAGTACCATCCATTTTATTGATCTTTGATTAAGTATTAGCTTATGTAATAGCCGTAGCTATCTTGGAATTAGACTCATTCACGAAGAACACCACTTAGCGATTTTGTACCTTGATTGACAGGAAACCCATTCCATCAATCGTATACTCTGATCAGAGGTTTATGAGTGTGTTACTTCAATAAGGGGCCATAAGGTACATCTCCATTATATTACTATATCAAGAGCGATGGATCCCATCTTGACTACACAGCTTACCAACATGTGATCATCACAATACCCATAATCACCCATGTCATCTTGATTGCCAGAGTATGAATAAGTATGAATCGAAGTATAGCGATTCCTACATACGGTAACCGGTATCTCAGGCTTGAGGATATTAATAAGACATGAGACCAACACATGGATATAGTTATTTCTAAGTGTCTGTCTTATGGCGATCTCCAATGTATTACCCAAATACATTCATGTATTAACTCAAGGTACCACCTTCAGCTCGTGAGATTGGGCGCTTGGAACTTATCGAAGGAGTAAGCTTACACATACTAGTCTATCCACTCCATTAATGTCCAGTCTAAATAGAACTACGACTAGGGATATTTAGACTATTCTTAGTAACACGTATGTGCAGTTCTCACTCCACATAGCTCCCACTATGTCCTTGCACTTTTACGCTATGAATTAGTCATAGACTTAGTTTTCATCAATGCTCATATACATATCTAAATATATATGATACCGGCAAGATACTAATAAAAGAAACACTGATAAATAATAAAATACCTTTGATTATTATTAATAATTCAAAACTGTTTGTCCATTATGCAGACATATCACCCTAATAGCCTCTAGGGCATACATTATGTCTAACAATCTCCTACTTGCACTTAAGCTAATTGGCCATGTGCTTTATACCACACTCGTTAACATGTTTTTCATGCTTAAGTTGAGTTAATGGTTTGGTTAGCCCTTCCACTAGATTCTAATCCGTTGGGATGTATTCTAAGCTATATCCTTTCTAGCTACTATCTCTTAAATAAGATAGTAATTACTAAGTCATGTCTATTTTTAGCGACATCATGGTTCATTTGCTTGAGCAATAGCTCCATTGTTATCGCAATAGACTGCTATTGGATTTACAATGTCAGACACAACACAAAGATCACCAATAAATCTCTTAAGCTAGACAGCCTCATTAGCCACTTCTGAAGCAGCTATGTATTCATATTCTGTGGTAGAATCAGTAGTCATATCCTGTTTAAAATTCTTCCAAACAATTACCCCTCCAGTAAATATAAAAACATAACCTGACTGGGACTTATAATCATCCTTATTAGATTGAAAACTCACAACGGTGTATCCCTTTAAAGTGATATAACCATCTCCATATTTTTAAAACATATCCTGAGTCCTAAGTAAGTACTTGAGGATTGTTTTAGCGGCCATCCAATGCTTCTCACCTGGGTTAAATTAAAATCTGCTCATGACGCCCAACAGATGTGAGACGTGAGGCCGAGGGCATACCATAGCATACATGATGGACCCTACCGCTAAGGCATAGGGTATTCCATTGATGCATAGTCTCTCTTCTTGTGTTCTCAGACACTCAGATTTAGAAAGGTTAATCCTGTGAGACATTGGAAGATAACCCTTTCTTGACAACTCAAGATTAAATCTAGCCAAAACCTTGTCTATGTATGTACTTTGTGAAAGACCTTGTAGCCTTTTGGATCTATCTTAGTAAATCTTAATACCAAGTATAAAAGCTGCTTCTTCAAGGTCTTTCATTGAGAACTTCTTTGACAACCATGTCTAAACTGTCTGAAGAAAAGGAATATCATTTCCTATTAATAATATGTCATCGACATATAATACGATCAAAATAATCACACTCCCACTGGCCTTTTTACATACATAGGGCTCGCTAGCATTCAATACAAAATAAATTTCTCAGATTATCTCATCGAACCTAATATTCCAACTCCTCGATGCTTGCTTAAATCCATAAATGGACTTCTGCAACTTGCATACCTTAGAGCCATTCTTAGATGTGAAACCCTCAAGTTATGTCATAAACACATCCTAGTCCAGATTCTTGTTAAGGAATGTTGTCTTCACATCATTTTGCCAAATCTCATAATCATTATGAGCGGTGATGGCAAGGAGTATCCTGATAGACTTCAGCATGGCCACCGGTAAAAAGTTTTCATCATAGTGAATGCCTTCTTTTTACTATACCCTTTTGTCAATTTTCTTCTTAAAAACCCATTTGGATCCTATGGGCTTAATCCCACTTGGAGCGTCAACCAGGTTTTAGACTTGATTTTCATACATGGAGTCCATCTTCGATCTCATGGCTAAAAGCCATTTATCAAATTCTGAGCCTTCCATTGCCTCCTTGTAAGTCTTGGGCTCATCATCTTCCATAAGGAAGAGATGTTTATCATCAATGATGATAAACCTATATCACTCGGGAGCGATTGGAGCCCGACTTGACATGCGTAATGTTGGTGTTATAATAGGTTGTTCCATGCTTACACTATCTTATGTAACAGGTGTAGGTATAATCAGTTGATTGTTTGTTTGATATACTTGAGTACCCAACTCAAGAATGCTCCTACTTACATTCGTAAGTATATGACCATTCTCGAGGAATTGAGTATTTCAAGAAACAAGGACTTTTCTGTTTCTTGTGATCATAAAAAATATACCTTATAGTCTCCTTAAGTAACCTACAAATAGACATTTATTAGACTTAGAACCTAGCTTATCTGAATTTATCATTTTAACATACGCAGGACATCCCCAAACTCTCAGGTGAGAAAGAGCGGGTTTTTTACCATACCATAATTCATATGGAGTTTGATCAACTGATTTAGAGGGTACTTGTTTAATATATAAACTACTCTCTCAAGTGCATAAAGGATATGCTAAGTTCTGGTTGGCTCATTATGGACCAAACCATATCGAGTAGGGTTAGATTCCTTCTTTCTGACACTCCATTGGGATAGGATGTATAAGGAGGTGTCCATTAGGATAAAATACCATTATCCCTTAGATAACCCTGAAACCCCTAGCTTAAGCATGCACCGCCTCGATCAGATCGAAGTGTCTTGATACTTTTCCCAAGCTATTTCTCTACTTTAGTTTTGAATTCTTTAAAAGCATCAAAACTTTCAAACTTGTGCCTCATAAGTTACAAATAACCATATCGCGAATAATCATCAATAAAGGTTATGAAGTAGACAAAACCCTCATGTGTCTTAACACTAATTAGACCACATACATTGGAATGTATTATTTCCAAAGTACTAGTGGCACACTGACTCTTTCCTTTGAAAGGTTTCTTTGTCATCTTTCCTTTTAAACAAGGTTCGCACGCACCATAGGAAGCCCATTCCATTGGGCCTAAGTCTCCAAATTTGTGTAACTTAATTAAGTGAGTCTGATTTATATGGCCTAGACGACAATGCAATAAGTAAGAGGATTTCTTATTATCTAATTTTGATTTCTTAAGTATGTTCATATTTAGAATTTCAGTTTAGTAACTAGAACATATATGCCATTCAAAGATATTCCATTGGCATAAAGAATATTGTCACGTTGAATTTGACATTTATTATGTGAAAATAAAATTTCAAATCTTTCCATTGTGAGAAGTGCAACCGAAATGATATTCTTAGTGACAGCTAGAATATAGTAGCAATTGTTCAAAAACTAAAACTAGGCCACTAGGAAAACAAAGGCTATATGTTCCTACAGCTATTGCAGCAACCCATGCTCCATTTCCCTCTTTGCAAGCCTTCTACTTTTTGGCAATCCCTATTTAGAAGTACAGATATGAGTACCACAACCACTATCTAATACCCAAGTAGATTCATAGGGAACTGTTGATGAACTCTCTATTATGAACATACCTGAAGCAGATGCCTGACTTGGCTTCTTCTTCATATGTTCAGGAATCAGAGCTTTTAACCCGCGTTTAATTTTGGTACTTTTCACGAGCCTTCTTTTGACCTTGAAAGTTCTAGTCTTTCTTATCTTTCTATCCTCAGCAATAACTTGGTTCTCAAATTTATTTCTAAACTATATATCATATTGTTCCAATAAGTCCATCTCATAAAAATTATAATGATCATCGATACCACACAAATCTATCTTGAAATTATCATACTTTGAAGGAATACTTTCAATATAATTTTTTAAGGTTTCTTCATTGTAAATAATTCCCAATATCCTTAAATGCTCATAAACAGTTGTGAGCAGACGACCTTCCCGGAGGTCCCGCACGGACGTCGCGAGGCGCCGGCCTCGTGAGATGGGGCGTGGGGTTTTCGAAAATAATGATTTTGGGCTTCTGGACAAGCGTGTTGAAAAAGAGATTTGCTTGAAAAAAGTGTGGTTTTCAAGTTTAATAGACACGAGATCAAAATCTCTAGCCTATGGTACTCAGAGTCGCCACCCGGATCAGCTCTTCCAGGAAATTTCAGTACAGCCTAAATCTGTTAAGCCTAAACAGTACCATAGTTCAGAGATTCAGGTCCAGGATGAGCTATCTATTTCATCATTATTTGAGTTAAATTACACTATGAGGGAGAAACCACGTTTATAATATTCGAACTTAAACTAGATGTTTTCAGTTTATGTTCATCGCGCATGTATAAAATAGTAAATAATTTACGTCAATCATTAAGTAAATGCAGAAAAGTAAATTAATAAATTACAAAACTCGGGGGATGCAATCACCCACCTAATCTATTAGTTACAATCCCAAAAATGATTAAAATGTGATACCCGAAGGAAATTAAATCCTAGGCATACATCTAACCTGCATCCACAAAGGTTAGCACGAGGTATATCACATATGTTCGATTTTGATTTTAGCGAGGCTCGTGTGGCCTAATTAAAACATCGATGGTTCAAAGTTATTATTTGGAATAAAAATGGTTTATTTTTATTTACACGTATGTTGGTCGATTTTATTAGTGAAAATGACCGCATGACAAAGTGGCGAGGATGATTTTCCGGGAACACGTTTTGTTCCCTTCGTCGGGGTAACCTAAAATGACATTTAGAAATGTAAATCTAGACTGAGCATGCACATTAATAAATCACATATAGATCCAAATAATTACAATTTAGAGGTTTGTTACCCCAATGATGTGTTTTCAGACTTAGAATAGTCTCAGCGGGTTGTTCCGGGCTTGAACGATTCGAAACGGAGCGAAACAAAGCAAATATGCATTCTGCCAGCACTGATATCATTATCGAAACTAAGTGATACCGTTAACGGTATCATGTGATATAATTAACAGTATCGATTTTCCAGACCTGCATGAAAACACAAAAAATAGCAGAAAACAGCAAAAACGATAATTCAAACTTCAAATGACCATAACTTTTGCTATGCTTTAATGGATTTTGATGATCTTTATCATTCCGAAAAGATCAGGATGTCTAGAATATGTAATGTAAATAAAATTGCAAACAGATTTAAGATCATATAGAAAATCATGAAATACAGAATGGTGCGCAGAAAATGATAATAACTGAAAACAAAATGAAACTTCAAAATGAAAAGAATGTAAATGTAAGCATGACTCTAGGAACTCAGAGGCTTACCTAGTAGCTATGAATCCACTTTGTTTGGTCCATGAATACACCCGGAAAGTCCTCCTCATTTTTTTGGTTTGGTTTTGCCAGTTTTCGGTAGAAATGGAGAGTAAAAATCTCCTTTGGTGGGAAGGTTGAAACTTCTGGAATTTGATTTGTGAAATGAGAAAGGGAAGAACAAGAGTTACTTCCTCCCTTGGGTTTCGATCTTAGAAGTGCTCTAAAATCTCAAAGTTTTATTTGATTTTGTTGTGTTTGTGTTTTTGGGATTTGTTGGTTGTTTTTGGCTGGGATTTTGCTGGGATTGGGAGCCTTCTTTTCTCTACAAAGAAGCCTCTCCTCTACTAAATCTCCTCCCCTTTTGTGACTAAAACATGGCCTCTATTATGGACTCCCTTCAATCCAAAAGTCATAAACTTGCACCCACACCTTTTTGTCTTTTCCCATCATTTTCTTCCCCCATTAAATGTCAACATGGGTTGGCAGCATGTTGACAGGGTGTCTTGGCGGAAAAAGTCCAAATTATGGGTGAGGGATGGGTATTTTTTGTTAAATAATGCAAAGCCTGCTTTTTCTGATTGTCTGTAAACTCGATATCGTTAATGATAATGGGAGATATCGTTAACGATATCGAATGGCCCAGCAGACTTTTCTTGGTTTGGGCTTTTAAATAGGGGAGAAAGGCCCAAAGAAACAAGGCAGATGATTTCTGAGTGATTTCAAGACCCTGCAAAATGTGAAATGCTAACAAGGGAAAATTACAACTTCATCATCGAACTTGTGAGTCAAGAATAAAAATCCCGTGCTCACAACAGTCATGGCAAACTCAACTGTTGAGGTGTCAGCCCCTAGACTTGAGAATAACATGAATGTTTCAAGTTCAGGAATTTATACAATGGTCTTGGATCAATGAGGTGTATTTTGATCCTAACATTAGGATCTTGACATGTGTATTAGTGGGGTCCAAATAATTAAAACCCAACACACATGTCAAGATCCCTAATGATAGGACCAATATCCACAACATTGGTCCAGGACCATTGTATAAGCACTCTTCAAGTTCATCTATCATTACAACCTGCATAATTATAGACTCTAAGTCCATATTTTTGCAAAGATCCTTATACCTTGGAAACATAGTGTTGACCATGAAAATCTTTGCAAAATCACAATGCCTTTTGTTCTTCACGTACTTATCGATTTGATAAATAAATGGATCTTCTTCGAGGGGTTCGGGGTATGGATTATCCAAAACATAATCAAAGTCAAGGCTCTTTAAGAACCTTGCCACACACTCGAACCACATATGAAGATTGTCTCCTTTTAAAAAATTGTTGTCAATTGGATGCATTTTAAGTATTAGTGTTCTTTATTCAACCTAGATTTAAGATAGAATTTGTTAAGACATTAGCATATGTACATGCATTAAATATAAGGTCTTTAATTAAACACATAATTTTCTACTATTTTATCGATAATTAAATAGCCTTTCTATTCAAATCCAAGAAATCTGGTTAAACCAATTTTCCTTAGTAGGTAGCATCCATAGTTACTCATCATGACCCCCCACTATTTCAGGTCAAGTCATAGCAATAAAACAATGGTTGGAACCCATCCATTTGCATCTCTTGCAATTGCTAATCTATTTGAGTTCTCTTTCTCGAGATGTGTGTACCCAATTGTACGTCTCCTCAAATGTGTCTCCAATTCGACATTAGCTCCAATAATATGGACAACTAACCCTCTTTGGTTAAGGCACTAATCCCATCTATTCTCATGACCAAGTACATGTTAAGGGAAGTCATGTTGTACATGTTCTTATATCCGTTAATAAGGCCCATATAACGACTTATGACGGGAAGACATTTATCCGCCTTAATATTGTGTAGGATTTTATTGGTGCCATTGGTCTCGCCCTAGTCTAGGTCTTATACGATGGATATGATTATGAAATAATAATTCTGGGCTACTAGGAATTATTAACTCTAAGGGAACATGCTCTGACTGGTAAATCATAATCATTCCATTATGATAAGACTCCACATAGCATGAAAAACAAACAAGGTTCATGTTTAAGTTTTTGTACCTATGTCTACATGTTTTAATATTAACAACTTAAACCACGTTTGTAAAACCATATACGGAATAAATTACCATACTAAAAATTGACTAAGTCATAAACATCCCTTAGGTATACTTGAATTTAATACCGATGATAATTTCCATGTAGGAGAGGCCCCCTTGAAGTGAATGAGCAGCCTTGTCCATTCCTTGCAAAAATTATCATAGTCACTTTGATTCGTTATACCACAGATAATTATGATTTTTAGATTTTGTTCTTTAATTAAGTGAAGTGCGTGACGACCCTTAATTAAAGCATTTACCCGTGTGGTAAAACATTGTTAATTAAATATGATGATCACCTAGACTAACTTTGAACAAAACCTTAATCTAGTTTTCACATCATTTTGTATAATAGGAATTGAAAACCTAACTTATGCATAGCATACTCAATCAATTCATCGAAAATCACATTTTAACACATTACAATCAATCATGCATAGCATAAGGCAGGCTTTGATACCACTGTTGGTTAATCAAGAAAGTAATTGAACATGCATAGACAGTAAGGCGAAAATTCAAAAACTTAAAATTAACTTGAGGATCACCTAAGCATGCCACGATTATTAGAATCAAGGTTAAGATGTTCCATAGATGCTATTTGGCTTATAAAACATATTAAAGAAACCTAGCATCTAAAAGATAAAAGCATTACTAGTTGATGTGCTTGATCTCTCTTTTGGTTATGACGTTCCCTTTCAAGATGTTCTAATAGCGCAAGCTTCCAAACTAGGAGAGCCTCTATGACTTGATCCACACGGATCTTCACTGACTAAAATCTCAAGGAGGTAGAAGCCGTCGATTAAAAGCAACTACTAGACTACTTGTAAATCAATCCAAAAATCAGAAACAGAAGGCTCACATAAATTTACAACCTTCTAAAAGAACTCTTCAGATTGTTTGGAGAAACTCATGGAGGGTCTCTGATAAGTGTATAATTACACTTATTATCATATTAATTTTATTCACTAAACACTATAATTTAAGTCATTTTTATACTTCATATAAAAGATTTCACGTGGAATGTAGTATTTTTTATGCAAATGCAGATACTAGGTAAATCTTGGGAGTAAAATGATCTAAAGTGTAATTCTATGAAAAAAAGGGAAAAAGGTGCATGGAACTTAAAGATTTGGCTTAGGATCGAAGCTTTCAAAGATCAGTGAATTTACAAGGAGAACTTTGAAGAAAAATGCAATTAAAGGTCATGACAACCATTCACGGTCGCGACTTGTTCTTCTTCAAAATAGTAATCTGCCAATAAAAGATTCACTGTCGTGACTTATATATCTCGGTCATGACTTGAACGTTTTTCTGGTTTAATCTTCTTAACTACCAACCGCCAAACAAGGACAATCAACTGCCATTAACTACTAATGAATAGACACCTATCAGAAATTAACCAATCATGAAAAGGTACCTATCCATTATGGATTAGATCAAAGCTTCTCAACTAATCATAATGAAGTGATGCAATCTTTCACTAATGGATACGACTCTTAGTATGGATAGAAGTAACCCTTCAAACTCTATAAATAAGGCTCCAAACATTACAATTTGGTGGACTAGTGGAGAGCATTAGAGTGTAATTATAGGGTTACATATAGTGTGTGTATGGATAGAGAGTTTGCTTTGTACATAAGTGTTAGCGAGAAAATGTTAAGTGAATCAAATCCTTGTTTCGATCACTAGATTTCTCTATACTCTCAAGCGATTGTTATATAAGTGTACTTGCAAATCACTTATCAATAAAAGTTTTCGTTCTTCAATATTCGTTTGTTTGATATTCTCAAAGAGGCTTAGCTGAGGTTCTGTACGGGTTGAGACCCAATTCAAAACAGACACATGAATTATGGGAATTGATGACTCCCATTAATGAGTGGATACGGTTTGATCAACTTTAGCTTTTACTTGCATACCTTACAACTTTTCTTTACTTTCTAGTTATACTTTCTATTTCGAAGTTTATGATATGTCTATGTGTCATAATGCGTATTTCGTGTTAAGTATTTTATATTAATCAAGTTATATGCGTTGAAGTTAATTTTAAGAATAGTTTCGGGGTTAACAATATTGTGTATAATCACTGGATCTGTGATATAACGTTGTTTAGTGAGCCAACATGTAACTTGCTAAATGTGGCTAAGTGTGAGCGACTCGTACTAAGCATAGTGTAGACGTTGTCCAAGTTTATATAATTGTCTTAATTCTTTTACGCTAGGTTTAGAAAAGTTATTTCATGTGTTGCTCTGTGGGGAATAATTGAACATCTGGATATTTTGAACTGAGTCTGTTAGATTAGTTTAGTGAATCGTAACATCTTTGTTGAACTTGCATGTTTTCTCTGCTATCCTTATTTCGTAGGGAAAATCTATATATTTAGATTCTCTAATCTTTCATATCTATATTTACTCTTTCTTTTAACCCTCCTATCCAAAATATCAAATCTATTTTGTTATCTTTATTCTATCTTCCTTGTTGATCTTTAGACTTGGTTCCTTCCCTGTGGGTTCAATACCTTTTAAAACTACAATGCAACTGTATACTTGCTGTTATCATCATTTTTTTATTTGATAAGAGGTGCTGGCAACACCTATACTTTACGTGAACAAGTTTTTGGCTCAATTAATATATAGCTAAACTCTTTGCGAAAAAGTTATTAAATTTATCAATAGACAAGTGGCGAACAAACAACAATCCCCCTTTCAAGAAATCAATTTTAATTTACCATTAGCCCATTTATCATGATAAGCGTAAACTTGACATAAAGAGCTCCTTGTGGGATATGGTACTCTTACTTGCCACTTTTATGAACTAAAACTAGTATACTCGCTAGGTGTTACTGAAAAAGTGCAACAATAAGGAAGATAAATTTTAATTTGGAATGTATTGATAAGTGTATTATTACACTTATTTTCATATTAATTTTATACACTAAACACTATAGTTTAAGTCATTTTTATACTTCATATAAAAGATTTCACGTGATATGTAGTTGTTTTTTATGCAAATGCAGATACTAGGTAAATCTTGGGAGTAAAATGATCTAAAGTGGAATTCTATGAAAAAAGAGTGAAAATGTGTAAAAAGATGCGTGGAACTTAAAGATTTGGCTTAGGATCGAAGCTGTTAAAGATTGGCAAAGTTACAAGGAGATTTCTGAAGAAAAACTCAATTCACGGTCGCGACAATCATTCACGGTCACAACTTGTATACTTCAGAAACAGAAGTTTACCAATTAAAGATTCACGGTCGTGACTTATATATCGCGGCCGTGACTTGGACGATTTTCTGGTTTTATCTTCTTAGCTACCAACCACCAGATAAGCATGATCAACCGCCATCAACTACCAACGAAAAGATACTTATCAAAAGTCAACCAATCATGAAAAGGTACCTATCCATTGTGGATTAAATCAAAGCTTTTCAACCAATTACAATGAAGAGATGTAATCTTTCACTAATGGACACAACCCTTCGTTTGGATAAACGCAACCCTTCGAACTCTATAAATAGGGCTCCAAACCTTACAAATTTCATGCATGGTGTGGCATTGGAATTAGAAAAAGGGAGAGATGTAGTGTGTGCGTAGATAGAAAGTGAAATTATTTAGTTTCGCTACGTTCATAAGTGTTAGCGAGAAAATGTTTAAGTGATTCGAATACTTGTTTTGATCATTAGATTTCTCTACATATTCGAGCGATTGTTGTATAAGTGTGATTGCAAATCACTTATCAATAAAAGTTTTCGTTCTTCAACATTTGTTTATTCAATATTCACAAAGAATAGCATCCTAGCGGAGGTTCTGTACGAGTCGAGACTGGGTTCAAAGTAGACGCAGGCATTGCGGGAATTGACGACTCCCATTAAAGAGTGGATACGGTTTGATCAACTTTAGCTTTCACTTGCAAACCTTACAACTTTACTTTATTTTCTACTTATACTTTTTATTTCGAAGTTTATGATATGTCTATGAGTCATAATGTGTATTTCGTGTTGAGTCTTTTATATTAATCAAGTTATATGCTTTTGAGTTAACTTTAAGAGTAGTTTCGGGGTTAACGAGATTGTGTATAGTCACTGGATTTGTGATTATAACGCTGTTTAGTGAGCCAACATTTTTGGAATGGTAACTTGCTAAATGTGGCTATGTGAAAGTAACCCGTACTAAGCATAGTAATATTGTTATCCACGTTTATATAATCGTTTTAATTCGTTTGCACTAGATTTAGAAAAATCATTTCATGTGTTGCTCTACGATGAATAATTGAATATCCGAGTGTCTAGAACCGAGTCTGTTAAATTAATCTAGTGAACGTAATATCTTTGATGTCCCTGCATATTTTTTTTGCTATACTTGTTCGTAGGGAAAATCTATATATTTTCATCTTCTCTAATCCATCATACATTTATCTATGCATTCATCGTTCCAATTCTTCCCAACTAAAATAAAATCATTTATTTTTTTTCTTTATTCTATCTTCCTTGTTGATCTTTAGAACTAGTCATTCCCTGTGGGATCGATATCTTTTAAAATTACATCGCAACTATATACTTGCAGTTATCATCATTTTTCTATTTGATAAGAGGTATTGACAACACCTATATTTTTCGTGAACAAGTTTTTGGCACTGTTGATATATAGCCGAATCTTGTGAACAAACTATCAAACTATTAAACTTATCAGTAGAATAGTGGCGAACATTTATTCTCTCTCAAAGATCAAAGTTGTGCTAGAATGTGAGCATTCGAAGTTCGAGTCTTTGGTTCTTCAAAGACAGAAAGCCTTATTTATTGAAAAATGCGTAATATATGCATAGCCACCGCCAACTTGCAATTTTTGCCAACTACACATTCACCTTTGAATTGTGTTTATGACATATGTATGTATGTATGTATAAAAGTTAAATTAGGATTTTGTATAGTTAAATTTGTGGTTGGAAAATATTTTTCAGAATTGTAAACAAAATTCAGAAAAATATTTTATAGTGATGTAGCTAAACATAGGAAAATATTTCATTTTTCTGCATAATATTTTCCCTTATACAATATTTTCCCTTGCACAGTATTTTCCTGCAAACAAATGGGACCTTAGACTAGATTCATTTTGTTAAGCCAATATAATTATTATTATTTTTACAAGTATTTTCATTGCGAGTATTTTCATTGCGATATAGTTAATCATAGTTAAAGCTTTTTACCCTTAAAATGTGAACCTTTCCTCCCATTTATGCTCAACCAATGTTATCAACTTAACTACACCTCTAGTGAAAGCTAATATTATTTGATACACAGTCTCAAAGTAAGAAACTGTGGCCAGAAATATAGTAATTGTTTTAATAAAATTTACATAAAACAATGTCACTACTTGTTTTACTTTGCTCTTTCGCTCAATATTGGGAATATAAGACTTCGCTTGATGTGATGGATTTATCTCTTTGTTCTTTTTACTAAATTCGATCATTAGTATTATTTTCTTTCTTTTCCTTTAATTTAAGAAAATATCCTATCCTAATTGGCCATTTGTAAGGTCTAGCAATGTTAGCTATATAAAGAGATTTGCCTTTCTTGAAGTTTTTTGTAAAATAAAATAAAAAAATCACTAAATCAACTTACATTATCTTCTACTTTTATTGCTCACATCACTAACCTTATCTTCACCTTATATTTCAATTATACAATCATCATCACTTTACTGTTTATTTTCAAATTTAATGTCATTAATGCTTGCATTAGCACTAATGGTTTATTTGGTAGATTTTTTATTAATTAAACCAATATTTTAATATTACTCGTTACTCCTATCATTTCTGAGTAGTAATCCTACACATTTCACGCGATCGTTAAAATGATTAATAATGATATCTAAATACTATACATTTAATATTATGAAAATCACATAAGTAAATAAGGGGGATTCAAATCCTCTATTCTCCACTACTCTATCCCTAACTTTGTTTCCTATTCAATATTTGACACGTGTAATTTTTTTATCCTTTTTCAGTTACTTACAATTTTAAAATAATTTTTTCATTATCACATATATAATTCATGCACAAATGTCAAACATTAAGAGGGAGACAGGGTTGGAGATAGAATAACGGGGATAGAGGATTTAAATCCAAATAAGGGTATATTTGAAAAAAAAATGTAAAAGTATCATGAAATTTTGAAATGAACTGCTATTTTGAATTTTTATATTTTGGGTAAAATGGAATATCATAAAAACAGAGGGAATATGTATTTTCTTTGTTTTACTCCTTTTAATTAGTTTGTCCAAATATATTATTTTTAGTATCATTAATTATTCGTGAGTTCAACTGTTATTGTTTATTTATTGTTAACTTTTTTTCTGAAAAACAACTAGAAATAGTTGTTTACTATTCATGATCAATCATTTAAACTCATTGTTTATATTGTCACATAATTTGTACTTAAACTTTAATATATTGATGGAGTAAAAATGAATTTATAAAAGAATAAAAATTTAGGGAAAAAACTCACTGTGAGTATAACCCTTTTTGTATATAGTGTTCGTGGTATACATATTACTCATTTAATTTATGTATTATGCAGTTTATTACTTGTTTTGTTCATTTAGTACAGATTATTCATATTAATATTGTTGAGAGTGGTTTAATCGTATCAAACAAAAAATATGTAACATATTGCATAACACATGAAGTAAATAAATAATGACTTTAAATGAGTGATAAATTGCTGAACTCTAACATAAAATGAGTGAGATCAAGTAGCAACTAAGTTATACAACATGATCCAAAAAGAATTTTATCGTATAATTCAACAAATTTTTTTGCATACACTTTGTTTAATTAGTGTCATGACAAAAATTCAACATTTAAGTGCAAAATTAATAATGACCCCTGAACTCGTGACTAAACATGTAATGTCACTCTAAAAAAAAGTAATTGTTTAATGACTACAACAAGATATTTAGAATTGCTATTAAAAAAATTGGGAAGCACACGCCTTAAAGAATTTGTTATTATGGTAAAGAACTTTGTAGGTGACCCAATGGTGTTGATTCCGTTGGTTAAAAATGGGTGGTTCAACTCCAAAGGCTGAAAGCTCGGTTTTTTTAGGTAAATGATAATGATATAATAAAAAATTTTCATTCAAATTTTTATCAAATTACAAAAAAATCTCCTTCTAGTTTCAACTTTACATTAGAATGTAAAAATTATTTCGAATTTTTCTTTTTCACGTTTTAGTTATATAACTTGTATATATCAGGTATATAACAGATGACAGTTCAGGTGAAGGAGTCAAAACATGAATATATATTAGATATATAATATGCATATAATAGATATATATAGTAGACATATAATAAATATATAAAACATGTACATATAATAGATATATAACATATACACACAGAGCGTAAAAATGTAAAATCAAACGTAAGAGCGTAAAAATGTATAATAAAAAACATAAAAACCATAAGAAAGTAAAATAAATTTTTAAAAATATATTTTTATAAATAGTAAATCAAAATAAGATCGAAATAGACAATTATCCTAGAAAAAACACTATTCAAAAGATCTTTGACATTGATCATACCCGAGTATAACAATTATACCACCATTTTAATTGAAAAAGGAAGAAATTTGTAGGTTGCAAATATAGCATGCTTTGCCTTTAGGTTTTGGCACATTTTATACAAGGATTAGTGGTTTATGATTGATTTGATTCCAATAAAAAAAGAAAGAAGATGTCAAAGAAAATGTGTTTAGAAATGAAATGTCCCTTTTAATATAAATTATGGCTGCTCCAATAACTTATAAATTCTTTTGACTGCTCAAACTAACATAAGAAAAAACAGACAGTTTTGTTAAAAAATATTACTCAATTTAAAATATATTATCATAAATATCAATTTAATAGCTGTAATCTAAAGCATTTCTGTTTGAAAGAATTTACATAAAATTTCTTTAAACTTCTAAATATGCGGGTATAATTAAGATCTAATACATGCTTTGTCCTTTAAACTAGATAATATTTCACTTTTACCGCTCTCAATTTCCATTTATCTCTGCTAACATCCTCAACTTGACAAAAACACACCTAATAACAACCTCATGCTGTTTGAGTCAACGTGTTTCTTACATTTGAAGCTTCAACTTTTCTCATGCTTTTGCACAAATTATTAGTTATTTTAGATTGAGAAACAAAAAAAATCCATTATCCTTTCTACCATTTTTTCGTAATGGATTTTCCTCAATTTCTCAGCTCACCAAAATTCTCACCTTTTTCGTTTATTTCACATGCCCTTTTCTTCTCTCTTTGTAAATTAGCTTTCTGACCTCCTAATTCAGCATTTTGTTGCATAATTTCATTTGGGTTTCTATTCAATTTAGAGATTGATTATTTAATTAGTTAAGATGATGGTGCTCGTCAATTATGTGTTAATGCTCGTAAAATCTTCTTCTCTTAGCCTAATCTCGTTAAGATTAAAGCTCATGTTTGTGTTTATAGTTAATTCCCTCTTTTAATCTCTTTCTCTGAAAATCTTCATTATTATTAGCGTCAATAATTTTTTTTTTTGAAAAACAGAGTCATTACTTTTTGATTCTGCAATATTTTGATTTTTAATTTATGATTTTTATGTCGTGGGATTGCTGAGCGAAGGATGAGGACATTGTTTGCCATTTTGAGATCTCTTAATTGCAGTAATTTAGTAAGGAAATTATGATGCGATGATAATACTCTTTTGGCTGTAACTGATTTTTTTGATTTTTTTCTGACAAAAATAATTTCACACACCACGTTAAAATCGGTGACATGCACACGTTGACTCAAGCAGCATGAGGGGGTTATTAGGTGCGTTTTTGCCAAGTTAAGGATGTTAGCAGAGATAAATGGAAGTTGGGGATGATAAAAATGAAATGTTGTCAACTCGAAGAGGCAAAGTATATAGTAGGCCATAAAAAAATTGTGAACCCCTTGTAGCTAACACTTTTGAGCTATACTCGTGGTAGAAATTTCAACCAGCAATTATTGAAATATTGGAAGACTATGAGTTCCACTGCCAATATCACATTTAAAAGATCTTAAATATACCGTGGACAAGAACATATGTGGAAAGCAGAACATAGGGGTGTGCAAATGATTCGGTAATCGAATCACCGAACCGAACCAAATTGAAATATTTATTTGGTTCGATTATTTTAAAACTTCGGTTTGGTTCGGTTTGTAAAATGTTAATATTTTGGTTATTCGGTTCGGTTGTTATGTAGTAAAAATCGCAATAACCGAACCGAAATATATATAAACACATAATAAAATTTTATTTTAATATCACACCCTTATTCTTCTTCTAAAAAATGCACTCGTATTCCTTTATGTGTCTCCACTGAGCCATTTCATCCATTGTTATACTTACATTGGATGTGCATTTTGTATTTTAAATGTTAGAAGTTGAAATTTTTGTTAATTGATTTAAAATTCCGGGTTGGTTCGGTTTTTAACCAAACCGAATAATTTATTTCAGTTTGGCCAATTCGGTTTTGATTCTTATTTGATTTGGTTCGGTTAATAATATTTTTCTTATTTGATGTTCGGTTAATTCGGTTCGGTTTCGACCGAATGCACACCCTTAGCTGAAAATACATCAATTTTAATATGGTAGACAAGCATAATGTACGAATATATATCGCTCTACCATAGTTATAAAAATTTATGTTAGAAAATAAATTAGGAACCGAAAACTTGCAAAAAGTTCAATCCTCAATAATACGAAAAATCGCATATTTAGAGTTTGAGCTCTCGTTTCGCCTCATTGATATCTCCTAATCAATTCATCAACACATTACTTAATCTCAAAGCCATATTTATGCCTAGTTGAACTTATAGGAACCGAACTGTACTTATTTCAGCGTAAATATAATATAACGCAAACTTGAACTGAACCTTTTTTTTTTTCTGAAAACAAGTCCGAAAATCTTCATTGGCACATAGACACCCAATTAGACATTGCATTGACATATGTTATTATACATAAGCAGATCAAAATACTTGAATTGTTGAAATACTGTAATTTATTGGCATTTAAACACAGCTTATGCTACAAAGTCTACTTACAGAACTTCTCTCTGTCATGGGGTGACGTAAAGTTGATGTTTGGGCCAAGTGGAATGATCCCGAAAGGATTTATCGAAGGATGACTCCCATAGTAATGTCGCTTTATATGTTCCATGTTTACGGAGCTACTCATCCCGGGAATTTGGAAAATGTCCTTGGTATAGTTGAACAAATTCGGGTACTCTCTCAGTAGTTTTTTGTTGCACTTGAAGTGAACCGCATAAACCTGTATCGAAAAAAAAAAAAAACCAAAATCACACAACATCAGAATAAGGCTATGTTCTTTTCAACTTATTTGCTGGTGCACTGAACTGAACTGAAATGAAAACTAACTATTTCAGTTATAGGTTTGCAGCATAGTTATAAAAATCTTACGATTCTCAATTCAAATCGTAAGATTCGATTCATCCCTAAACAGATTCAAATCTATGGGTGAATCGAAATGAAATGTGAATCGGCAAGGAATCGTGGGAATCGGTGGTGAATCGGCCGATTCACTTTTTGAAAGTGAAAAACAAAAATTTAAACCGATCTTTTCATATTCCTGTACCAGTATTGACACAACTCTATCCTAATAGCTAGTTGTAAGAGGCTTGAACTTGTTAATAACTACTTCCTCTTAGATTGCCTCACATTTATCAAATTGCTATGTTTAACAGTGAATAGATTTTATTAGCATTATAGTTGTTAATATGTGAATTTTAAGTATTTAAAAAGTTCATATGATGTTTTTATATCATTATTGTATTTTTGGACTGAATTTTAATATTAATTTAAGTTGAGCATGTTAATTATATTATAAATATGTAAGTTTATGAACTTCACCCGAATTTTAGGATTCGATTCGATACACAATTCAAAAAAATTTGGATTTCAATTCTCGATGTGACAACTATGGTATGCAGTACTTGTAAGTAATGAACTGAATTGACAACTAAATTGGCTAAACTTTTTCAGAAAAATTAGACCCATGGGAATTTATTAATCCAAAATGAAACACGGGCTTGCCACGAAAAACACAGACCATGCTGAACACATGCCAATAATATGTAAATAGAGTTAAAATTCAGACAACAGAACAATCCTTTATATTGGAAAAGATAAAGTACCTCATCAAATCTTACGAGGGTGACAAATAATCGGATATCTGCTTCAGAAAGAGCATTTCCACATATATAGCGTTGTTTCCCAAGTATGTTCTCGCACTTATCTAGAGCTTCATACAACTGCGCAGTTGCCTGCATAAAAAAACGACAAGTAGATTCAATTGCACGAAACGAGGTATAAGATCATTATCGTTTCTCGAAATTAATGCTAAATAAACTCTCACCTCCTCATAAGGCTCTTGTTTCCTGGCAAAGCCGCATTTATAAACACCGTTATTGATTCCACTGTAAACCCATTCGTTGGTTTTGTCGATTTGAGCTCTCAAATGGGGTGGATACAAATCCAAAGCCGCATTCTCAGCAATATCATTAAATTCGGTATTGAACATGCGAATTATGTCCGAGCTCTCGTTGTTGACTATCATCTTGAGCTTCTTATCCCAAAGGACCTATCAGGAAACCAAACAACTTCACAGTTCAAGAAATTTATGAGCATATAAAAAATTAGAAATAAAAACAGAGGATTACGATAATACATACAGGAACGGTATACTTTCCGGTATAATTAGCGCTCGAAATCTCGTAAAGATTTCTTATACTCTTTGCCCCGTTCAAAATATCAGGCTGAGCTCCTGGTTCTTCGGTATCTGAATCGGGAAAAATCCATCCCATGTGTTCATCACTCTCCTTGGTTCTTCCCCATATGGGTTTTACAGACTGATCAAATCAAAGGATTATATTTTTAACATGATTTCATATAAAACCTCACAACCTTAATCAACAAAGGGCTAGTTTGGGATCGCTTTCTCAGGCTGCTATCCAAAAAAGCTCCATTTTCAAGCTTTCCCAGGATGTTGTCCTTAAAAGCTCCGGAAATATAAATCAAACAGATCCTAATTGATTACTCCAAATTTAACACTATTAAAACGACTAATTTATCCCTTTTACTTTATGAAAAAATTATCTTTCAATTACTCCCTTGTAACTTCATTTAAAGCTAATCTCTTTCCAAATTAATACCAGGGTAAATTAAGAAAAAAATTTTAAAAATTACATTGATAATATAAAATGACAAACAAAAGAGAAAATGAAATGTTGAGTGAAATGACAATCTTTCGGATAGTATTAACAGTCAAAGTATTAAGTCCAATGCCAAAATGTGTCGTTCTATGAAAAGTTTGTGAGTGGAGCTTTTCACGACAGCAGCTGTCACAACAAATAGAGTTTGGATCCAATCTGGTTAACACATTAGGCTGCTGAATTATTCCATTTGAACACGTTTAACCTCTGAAATGTTTCAATTTGAGAAGATTTGAAGTCAAGTTTCAACATCTGAGCTCAATTTTCACCATCCAAACACAAAGTATAATCCCATGTTCATACTCAATGTAATTTAAACATAAAGTAAAACAATGGGTAGTGAAATACAACAGGAAGGGTTCAAAAGCCAATTGGTGTATAGGACAAAGGAAAAAGGGTGTTTATGCCAAACCAATCAGTGGTAAGAACTGAACTTATCTACAATTCAAAATCTTTTAACAGTTAGTGTATTTCTCGATTCCAAACAGCAATTTCAAGGATTGTCAAATTAAAGCAGTTCAAAATTAACAAGGGAATGATTAGATCAAAGTCACAACAAGGAGTGCTTGGAACCAATTAGGGTTTGCACAATTGGCCCCTGAGTCATTCCAATTGAACAAATTTAACCCCTGAACTATTTCAATTGAAAAATTTTGACCTTAATTTTCCCCATTTCTGAGATAAACTTCAGACACCCAAACACAAGCATAATTCCATGTTCATACTCTTTGCCAATTTCAATGCAATTTAGACATACAATTAGAACATAAAAGTGTTTATGGCAACCAATGAGTAGTAAGAACTGAACTCAATTAGGTTATTTCTCAAAATCAAGAAAAGGATTTTAGGGATTGAGAATCAAATAATTAACAAGGGGGACATTTAGAGCAGACTACAATACCGAGAAAGAGATGGCCTTTTCTAGTCCTTTGATCTTCAAGTAAGCAAGGCACCTGGAAGCCCAAGGGCAAGCATACGAAATATACAGATGGTATCTTCCAGATTCCGGCGGAAACAGAGAAGCGGGATCTTTCGAGATCAGATTCCGAAACGTTGAAGCAGTTCTCTTGAATGCGCCTGATTCAGACATTTCGTCGAGAGCTGATCGTGCCATGTGAAAACACCGCTAAACAAGTCGAAAACGGAGATCAATCACGAACCAATGAAGCAAATATCCGAAATCTGGGAACAAATACAAGAAAGAAACCTTGAAAAGGAATATGGAGAGATGGGTAGTGGAATTGTTGGTGGAAAATGCAGTAGTTGAGTGGGTTCTGCTCTGCGACCGAATTATAGTATTCAATATTCTCATTGGGTCTGTATTGTCCTTATTTGAATTCTTGATCGTTATTTTTAGCAGCCGTCCAGTGGAGAGCAAAATTCGGAACCGAACCGAAAATCTAAAAAAAAGTGAGAATCGAAAATCAAATCGAATTAATTTCGGTTTGGTTCGAACCGAACCGAAAAATTTCATTTCGGTTCAGTTCGAAACATGGTTAAACCGAAAATGATAAAAAATTGTTAAAAAATTCTATTTTTCGAAAGGCTTAAACTGATGCAGCGATCTATGAAAAATTTCGAAACGATAAATTAATAATCAAATTATGAATAAATTGCAACTTCAACGACTGAAAAGCGACTGAGTTGTAGTGACTTTGAATCGTTGGCCCGAAAACACATAAAAACTAACAGTAACAAAATTTGGCAAAACCCATATTCAATACCAATAATCACAATTCAACTAATAAATAATAGTGATGCCATTGTTAAAATCAAATTGAAATTGAGAATAAAAATTAAAATTGGCATTGTTTTTCTTGTATAAATAAGCTAGGAAAACTCATGTTAAAAGCCCGGAATTAAAAGGCAAGCACGGAAACTTTTAAAAAATTGCAATTAGGTCCCTAAAATAGGAAAATCGCAAAATTGAAGGCCTAAACGATGTTTTTTGGCCGAAAAGCGACGGAAAACACAGCTAAAGCTGTGAAATTGGATCGTTGGCCCGTTTCCGATGAGAAAACATATAAAAAACGCCAAAATCTAACAACCCCTAAATCTCAAAAAACGCCTACAATATACATAAAACCGAAAATGCATAGGACAATGGCCAAAATTGATGAATCAAAAATGAAAATATGGATTTTCGGTTCGGTTCTATGGATTTTCGGTTTTTTTATCCAAAAACCGAACCGAATCGAAAATATGGAAAATGCATGAATCGAAAATCGAACCGAATGAATTCGGTTCGGTTTCGGTTCAGGTCGGTTCGGTTCGGTTTTAAAA
>CATIWQ010017577.1:0-18942 GCA_949673415.1 Euphorbia schlechtendalii | reverse complement strand
GGCCCAGAGATGAGAAGTGATAACATCAAGTACTTACGCTTCATACACAACCATGGAGGCAAATTGTATATAGTTAAAAGAACAAGCCATGTGCTGTATTGGGAGCTGAAAGTGCCAAATGGATTCATCCCATCAGTAGATAAACCAAGACGTAAGTTCTGAGCATCACTACCGAATTCTGGGAACTTGCCATCGATTCTTTTCCATTGGGGGGAATCAGCAGGATGCCTCATTAGTTCATCGTCCTTCCTAGCATCATAATGCCATCTTAGTAGCTTGGCAATTTTTTCATCTACGAACAGCCGTTTGAATCTCGGTATAATCGGAAGGTACTAGAGAACCTTTGCCGGTACACCTTTCTTTGTTGTATTGGAAACCTTTTTCTTGTAACGAGAAGAGCCACACCTTGGACAAGCTTCCAAGTCTGCATACTCATTTCGGAATAAGACACAATCTTTCGGACAAGCATGTATTTTCTTTTGCTCCAAGCCCATAGGGCACATGAGTTTTTTTTACCTTGTACATGTTATTTGACAGTGTGTTCCCGTCAGGAAGCATGTCAACCAATGTTTCCAAAAGGTCATTGTAAAATTCGTCAGTCACATTGTGTCTTATCTTCAGATTGAACAATTTAAGGACAGCAGAGAGTGTTGAGTATTTAACACAACCCGGATATAGCTCTGTCTTTGATGATATGAGAATATTTTTAAACATACCGGAATTCACCGTGAAGTTTTCTTCTACTTCATGCAACATGTCATCAATTCTATCATCTTCTCCCACATGTTCATCTGCAACAAAAGAATCTTCTAGAACTGTATCATTCATGGTATTACTTGAGCTCTCTGCAATATCTACCACTTCTCCATGCCATGTCCACCTTGTGTACCCCTTTGTGAACCCTCGACGAATTAAGTGATCTTTAATAAAATCAATATTTTCTAGAATCCTGGCGTTATTGCAATCACAACAAGGACAACGGACTCCGTATCCACTTCTCGACTTGTATTCTAGGGCAGTAGAGATGAACTCATTGACCCCTTGTAAGAACCGAATGGAAGTTCGGTTCAAATACATCCAACTCCGGTCCATTATCTCTTAATCTACAAACTACTAAAGAAAAGAAAGGGAATCAGCCTATAAAAATGAATGGAAGAGGTATTCATTCTATCGAATATATCAGAAAAATGATAAAGAAATGAACATGAGAAGAAGATAGCATCTCAAAGGACTACAAATTGTAACAAGTTCATGAGATAAGAAAGGTGTGTTTAACAGAACGTGAGTTTTTGAGGGGGCTATTGAACCAAGATAATTGAGCAAGAGGCATTTCATAGAGAGCCCAAAGTTTACAGATTTGCTAATTGTCCTATCTCTAGCTAGTCTATGGGTCTCTTTAACAAAGAGCGAAGATTCTGAATATGACGAAACCACTCTAATTCTGGAATATGAAGCTAATGAAAGGTACAAAGAAAGCTACTATAATCTGTTTATGTTTAGTATTTTAATTTCTATTAGAGAATCCATATATTTTAATTTATTATATGTTAGAGCAACCTATCTTGACTGTTCTTTCCCAATGTTCCAACAAGAATTTCATCACCATGTTTAATTCATTATTTATATCAAACCAACAGCTAACAATCAGATTAAACATGAATTTCACCATTTCACAAACTAATGAAAGAGCGAAGAAGGAAGCTAGAACTCACCAATTATAATTTGCTTCCAAAGAATGAAGCACCTTTAAGGTCCTTCAACCAATATAGAGCCTCTCAAATTGAAAGGACTTCAGCTCCTAAAATTGAGACATGATACGTAATTGATTTTGAGAGGTAATTAATTAGCAGCAGAAACCCCAAAATTCAGCATTCAAATTGATTTAACAGAAACGCCATCAAGTTTAGTAAGTGAAACAAATTAAAAACCAAATCCACTTCAATTAAGAACCAATCAACATTTTAATTAGCAGCAGAAACCTTAAAATTCAGCATTCAAATTGATTTAATAGAAACGCCATCAAGTTTAGCAAGTGAAACAAATTACAACCAAATCCTCTTCAATTAAAAACCAATAAACATTTTAATTAGCAGCAGAAGCCCCAAAACTTAGCATTCAAATTGATTTAACGTCAGAAACACCCTAAACCCTAGCTAGTGAAACAAATAAAAAACCAAATCCACTTCAATTAAGAACCAATCAACATTTCAATTCTCCGTGAATAGAATAATTAATAGAAGAAACCCCAAATTTCAATAACCAATCAGAAACGCTAAAATACAATACTGGAAAAAATCTTACCTAACGGTTAGGGATTCGACGGTGAGAGGAACGATGGTGGAAGGAGATTTGCAGCGGTGAGGAAGCGACGGCGAGATGAAGAACGGTAGAGGATATTTGCAGCAGTGAGTAAGAATCGCGATAGAGTTCGCGCGATGAGTCGCTGGGTATAAATTTTATTTGAGCATTACTGTCGGTTAATATAATATCAACCGTCCGGTTAGGGATTCGACGGCGAGAGGAACGACGGTGGAAGGAGATTTGCAGTGATGAGGAAGCGACGGCGAGATGAAGAACGGTAGAGGAGATTTGCAGCGGTGAGTAAGAACCGCGATAGAGTTCGCGCGATGAGTCGCTGGGTATAAATTTTATTTGAGCATTACCGTCAGTTATATAATATCAACCGACGGTAATGCTCAAATTAATCCGACGGTAGATTATAGTTTAAGAAATACCGTCGGTTATTATAATATCAACCGACAGTATTTCTCTAATTAATCTGGACGGTCTATAAATATAGTTATACCGTCGGTTAATAATATATCAACCGACGATATTTCTCTCATTACATTCCTGTCGGTTTATTTTTCACAAACCGACGGGATTAGTATGGAAATACCGTCGGTTTATCTTTATAACCGACGGGAATTCCCTTGGCGCCGTAACGGCGTATTTTCAGCATCAGCTCCGTCCAAAACCGACGGGAATTGGTCAACGCTACAGGCCAATTCTCCACTAGTGATACCCTTATGACTCGTTTGGTTGGCGGAATAGAATATAATGGAATAAAATAGAAAATGTATGTAAAAACATCAATTATAATGCATGATCTCCATGTCGGAGGAAATAGCTTCTCCTAATTTTCATGGAAATCACGGAATAGCTATTCCGTGATTCCCATGGAAAATAGGAAGAGCTATTCCTTCCGACGTCGGACTCATGTATCATATTTGACATTTTTACATTCATTTTATATTCTATTCTATTCTATTTCATTCCGCCAACCAAACGAGACCTTAGTATACACACAATCTCCTATGGGTCTCATGTATTGTGTATGCGTATGTTATAATGTTCATATATTGTATGCTACAATTTTTTAACTTATGTTCCAAAAAGTATAAGTATGATATAAGTAAGTTGTAATAAAGTGTATATAACAAATGCAATTTAAGTGCGGTATAGCTTGGTAGGAATGCCAAATTCGGAATATATAAATTGTTATTGCTTTTATACTTGTTATTTCTAGAGCTTGATCAGTTATATATTCATGTAAAACTATTCATGGAATGTCAATGCTCTTACAATCTTACGTAGCATTATTTGTCATTCTAATTAGAAAATGAAATATGCGTGACATTTAAAATAAAAAAAGAGACATCATAAATAATCCATAGAACAAGCAACAATAACATCCTAAATTAACTAATATATGTAGACAATGTCAACATGAAAAACAATTAATTATTGACTTTAATAACAAAAATATTAGAATGATTTATGACTTAAAGATATAATATATGGCCTTATGATCCTTATCAAACAAAACTAGAGAGAAGATTATGGATAATCATCTTATTAGAGTTGGTTATACCAAAAAACTGACCCTAAAACCTTAAAAAATCATGAAGTCAACATTTAAAGGACTTGTTAGTGCACCAGCTACCAATTAAATGAGAGTCAATTCTTTAACCATCGCCCATCGTTCGAGCCATGGAGATGTACATAGAAAAAACTTGGTTGGGAGGATCACCCCCTTAATTAGGCCTCTGTAAATGAATAAGGACTTATTAGTAGTCAAGTTCATATTAGCGGGCTAGTGAGTCAGATTACCAATTGTAAAAAAAAAAGACTTATATATTAGTTCCCATGTGAATGAATCAAACTATTTGGCCAGTCCCCTGGCTACCCAGTGCGTTGACCGTATGGACAGAGGATTAATATCGACGGGAGGGATACCTTTCGGGAAACAAAATAAAAACTTATTAGTATCAGCTTTAGGATTAAACATTGCAAATTAGCCTTTTTTAGGTTTATCAATTTTTTGTATATTTGGCATCAAATACCCAAAAGATGATGCTTTTGATGGAAATAAATCCTTATATCTTTTATTTATTCGGTCATCTTCTTATCTCAACTTTGTCACATCACTGTCTTGTCGTTACCTCATCTTGTCGTGCGACTGTCATGCTGCGTCTCGATAGTGGTGTCACTATCTTGCCATGACTGCATCCTTATCACATCACTGTCTTGTCGTGACCTCACCTTGCTGCGCCATTGTCTTATCGCATTTCGATCCTAGTTGTGCCACTATCTTGCCACGACTCCATCCTTGTCACGCCATTTTATTGCCGTAACTTTACCTTACCACGCCACTATTTTGCCATGACTCCTTCATTATATCACGCTATTATCTTCAAAGAAACTAAGAATGAAAAAAGAACTAGACAAACAATAATCTCTTCATTTCAAACAATAAAATATCAGAAGTACATTTTACCTCCAATTTTCCATAAATTGGTCCATTGATAGAAAATTTGGATGCTCATAAACAACAGCGATTTTAATGTTTTGCAATATTCTATATACAATAACATAGGGGATTGTGAAAGGACTCGGGAAGACCGACATACAAGTGTATTAGAATTTGATAAAAATGTTATTGATAGAATCAAAATTTTATATGGAACTCGATAGCTCTAGACGAGATCAAATGAGATTTCTAGCAAAGGCGTATGATCCCCCGACACTTGGAACGTCACGTGCTTGTGACTTGATCCGGTTCTACAGTAGTATCCAATACAATACACTCCTTCCATCAGGTTAGGTACCATAAGTTTATTGAGCTCAGATTAAGTGTCAGCTCATGTAATAACCATAGATACCCTGGAATTAGACTTGTTCATGAAGAACACCACTCAACCATTATGTATCAAGATTGACTAGAAACCTGTTCTATTAATCTTATACTCTGATAAGAGGTTTATGAGTGTGTCACTTCAACAAGGGGTCTTAAGGTACATCTCCCACTATATCAGGAGCGATAGATCTCATCTTGACTACTCGGCTTACCAACATGTGATCATCATTATACATTTAATCACCCCTGATCGCCAGGATATGAATAAGTATGACCTAAAGTATAACAACTCCTACACAAGGTAACCTGTATATGAGGTTTGAGGATACTTGTACTACTACTGTAATAAGACATGACACTAACACATGGATATAGTAATTTCCGAGTGTCTATCTTATAGCGGTCTTCAATGTATTACCCGAATACATTCATGTGTTAACTCAAGGTATCACCTTTAGCTCGTGAGATCGGCTGCTTAGATCTAATTCAAGGAGTAAGCCTGCACATGCTAGTCTGTCCGTTCCATTGATGTCCAGTCTTAATGAAACTATGACTAGGAATATTTAGATTATTCATAAAAACACGTATGTGCAGTTCTCACACCATATAGCTCTCACTATGTCCTCGTACTTTTACGCTATGAAATAGTCACTGACTTTGCCTCATCAATGCGCATATACATATTTAATACTGTACATATATGGTACCAGCGAGATACATAAACACATTGAAAAACACTGATAAGCAATAAAGATGCCTAAATTAGTTTTTAATAATAATCCTAAACCGTTTGTTCATTATAATTAATTAAGACGTATTGCCCTAATTACCTCTAGAGCATATATCATGTCTAACAAAAAGAACATTATGCACTGTAAAATCTGCATTAAAACAAATATCTCCCTGATGAGTAGCTCTAAGCTTTAGATTATTTGGTAACACAACATGCCAATTACCAACCTCTTTAACATTCACAAAAATAAGTAAAGAATTTTCTATATGAGTGCTAGCTCTGGTATCAACAATCTAGAAACTTTTATTTAAATAAATTATTTTAACTGGTGGTGAATAAGTAGAAAAATTAGAATAAGCATGAAGATGTTATCTGTGTTCCACTTGTGTTGAGGCTGCCATGATAGAATTATTCCCACCTCCTTATTGAGACTAAGATTGAATCATTTGTGACAATTGAGTTAATTGCTCAAGAGTAAAAGCAGCAGATTCAGCAGGACCTGACCCTCTATAAACTATCTAGCACTGGTTTCACAAGCACCTCTTCCAAAAGGATCAAAACCATTTGTCAAAACTTCATTTTCACTCATTACTTCTTGATTAGCACCAAAAACTTTCATTTCAGCCACATCCTGATCTACCAGTTCCTCTAAACATGTAGCAGCATTCACTTTACTGAATTTTGATTTGAAATTTGGAGGGTAGCCATTCCTCTTCTAGCAATTCACCACTAGGTGATGACTATTACAAAATGAACATAAACCATTTTTACCACCTTAACAACCCGGTTGCATTCTACAACCCTGGAAACCATAAGGCTAATTCCCACTAGGCCAAGCATTTCTAGTAAATCCTTGATTACCAAAACCTAAACCATTACCAAAACTATTTTTTGTAAATCCTTGATTAACATTAAATTGATTACCAAAAGCCCGTGTTCCAGAAGTCATGATTTGTCCATGAAACCCCTTTTTTTTGCAAGAGAAACCATTTCCTAATTTAATACTTCCTTATCTAAAATAATAAATTCCCTTCTAAGTAGAAGAACTAAGAAAAACACCCTATTCATATTAGGAAAATGAACTGTAGACATTATCTAAGACTTAATATTGCTAAAAGATGAATTCATGCCTTTCAAGAAACTAATAACCGAACTTGTTTCCTATTTCCTCCTAATAGAATCTCTTGCATTACACTAACATCCTTCACAAGAACAAGCAGGAATAGGATTCAATCTAGTAAACTCATCCTACAACAACTGCAAATGTGCAAAGTAATCAGTAATTGTTTTTATACCTTGCGAGGTTGTAAAAAAAATCTTTCTGCAAATCTGCCAAGCGATACACTTCTGATTGAGCAAACCTTTCTCTAAGATTTTCCCATAAAGCCTCTATTGTGTTAAAAGAAATTTCAGTCTACGTAATAGAAGGGCTAAGAGACCTTATAATCCATAACACGACCATATTATTACACCGTCACCATTGACTATACAAATGATCTCCAAGAGCAAACCTCGAAATCGTACCATCAAGAAATTCTAACTTGTTTTTAAACATCAAGGCCATTCACATATTTTTTACCCAACTATGATAATTCCCTCGATCAAGAAGAGTAGTCACCAATAACAAAGAAGGATTTCACTAGGGTGAAGGTAAAAGTGACTGTTTTCATCTATTCTCTATTGATTTCTAGCAGCCATAGCTTCTAAGATAATGTATTTAGAAAAACTTAATGAAAAATTTTAAGAAAATGAATTCTAGGTTAGAAATCCCTATAAGTAAAAATCTATCAAAAACCCGAAAGAACTGCCAAAAATGACTCGCGAGAAGAGAAAGAAGAACGACTCACGAGAATAGAAAGCCTAGTAAAGAAGATAACAACAAGAAGCCAAAACAAAAAATCCCAAATCCAGTAACTATAGAATGCTGAAGCGAACTAGAAGAAGGAAACAGGCTTTGATACCATTTTGACTTTGAGAACTGATAGTAAAGAGAGAGAGAGAGAGAGAGAGAGAGAGAGAGAGAGAGAGAGAGAAATTGAAGAATCCATTAACAAGAAATTGAGAGAATACAAAATATACAGAGAGAATTCTTAATGAACTTAAGAAGAAGATGAATAGTTATTAGCTTACAATTTTTGTTATAGTAGCCTATCTCTAACTGCTATGACTAACAAGTATATTTACTAATTTACCCTATTACAAATACTATTTTAACCATATATTATAATAGCACTAGCACACATGTTCGCTTCACTACAAGAAAACATCGAATTCCTATTATCGACCTGATATACCTTTTCAATTAGATATTTTGCTTTTTGTTTTAAATTTTGAAAGTCATGAAAACAGTTAACTAGCCTACGGTTTTAGTTTATTTACTTTCTCTATAAGAAAGAAACATATATAAATAAACATGTTATTGTCTTATCTTTATTATTAAGTATTTTTTAGGATTCCCTTCTTAGTTATTGATGTAGATTACAAGTTAACTGGATCTATAACCCAATTCGAAGTTAATTTCTTATTATGGAAAGAATTAAAAGTTATGTATAAGTTTTTAATTATGCTAATTAGAATAATTATTTAGTAGTTTAAGCGTATTCTAAGAGTTTTAGAAGGGTTGATTTCTATCGATTCGATGCATTCAATAGATATCGATCGTTTATTCCCTTACATTTCCTTCCGTTGCATCAATTGGTAATTAGAGCCTAATCCACACTAAGTTCACCGCGTGAGGTATAATGTTCAGGATTGTTGCGATAGCCGAGGAGGAAGAGGAATGACCACTACACTAGATTGCATCAATAAGGAACGTATTTGTCCTCTAATTTTGATATGTATTTCTTCATTTTGTAAAAAAAGTAGAAAATAAAAAAAAAGAAAAAATATACAAAAATAGAAATAATTCAAAATTATGTGATTTTTTAATTCTTTTTATCAAAAGAAATTTGAGGACGAATTTTGTTCAACCATAGAAGAATGATGTAGATTACAAGTCAACCGGGTCTACAATTCAATTCGAAGTCAACTTCTTATTATGGAAAGAATTAAAAGTTATGTATAAGTTTTTATTTATGCTAATTAGAATAATTATTTAGGAAAATAGATTATTTTAGGAATTCTAAATTAATTTTCCTATTTAATATTATTTGTACGGGAAGTTTAAGATTTTAGCATTTAAGAGTTTTTATTTCATTTGTAATAATTTTCCCATACAATAGCTTTGATGTAATAGGATTAGACAATTTTTTTATGATGTATATCTAAAAAGGAAATATGTTTCTTATTTCTTGCCCTAAATATTCTAGTTCTTGCGAGTTATAGCAATTTTAGATGCCTAATTCTCTTAATTTGAGCATATTCTAAAAGTTTTAGAATGGTTGATTTCTATATATTGCTTCAACGCATTCAATAGATTTCGATCATTTATCCCCTTGTGTTTTCTTTTGCTGCATCAGTTGGTAATCAGAGCCTAATCCACACACTGTGTGAGGTATAGTGTTTAGGGTTGTTGCGATAGCTGAGGAGGAGGAGGAATGACCACCACACTATTACATCAACAAAGAACGTATTTGATAAGTGGAAAAAGCACCATGAAACTATAATAATATTGGCTTTGGAATTATTTAATTTGGAGTTATATTGTGGAAATTATGAGCATTTTATTCTGTTTTGAAGGTTGCTGGAGTTTACAGAAAGGTTGCCGCAGATTTCTAGTTTTGGATGAAAAAAGCATGTCCAACAAGGTTGATTACGTGTCAAGCAGCAATGGAATCTTCGTTGGGACATTTCTTGGAGGGGAAGGAAGTATTTTGAAGGGAAAACTTTATCTTTGGCATGCTTCCACTTACCTTTTACTTGGGCATTAAGTAGCAATTTAGTGGTCCTAATTATTTTGTATTTTAATATTAAGAACCACTTGCCCACTTGCTTAAGGCTTAAGGCTTAGTATATATAGGCCTTCATTTTGTTTTTGAGAGCAGCTTAGGCTCTTGTATGCAAGTACTTTCAGTGTGTGTTTTGTTTCTTTACTTAATCTTCTTTCTTTCCATGCATTTCATTAATTTCTTCCTTCTCTTTAATATGAATAGTGAGTAGTTTCCCAGCAAGCTTGCTAGGCTCTGCCAGTGGCTTGTTTGTGGTGTAGATCCTCTTTTAAACCAACATGAAATCTTTTATTAGACTGGTTATTATTGTTTTTAATGATTCACGGGTCTAGCTAGCCTGTGTTGGATTGGGAAGCTAGGAATAGAAAGGTAATGACTAGCAACCTTAGGCCTTTTAATAATCACCTAAGTTTACACGCACAGAAAGGATACTAAACTTTTGCTAAGGGTTCAAGGATTTATTCTAGATGCTTACTTGAGCTAAATGCTTAAGGTCTAAGTATTAAGTGGCAGGATGGTATGCCGCACTTAGTTAGATGGAAAGCAGGTAAGATACCTTAGGTCTATGTACTTATACATGTTGGAATAAAGGAGGAGAAGCACCATGAGCACCGTTCAAAGGCCTGGTAAAGCTTGTGTCCTTAGTATTGTTGTTTCACAGGAACATTGTATTCTGTATATGTATTCATAGCAACCTTATCACTGAATCTTATAATTTTACAGCAATCTTTATTTTACTTGTTTCACTCAAATCACCTTAATATTTGAACCCCTTAACCTACTAAATAGCCTATAAAATTAACTACTTTCCTTGCTCCTCATGGGAATGACACTTGGTCTTGTCCTGTACTACTAATCATGATTTAGTGCACTTCCTAGGTTCACTTTGGGCATCAAACAGTGTTTGTCCTTTAATTTTGATATGTATTTTTTCATTTTGTTATTAAAGTAGAAAATGTAAAAAAAAGAAAAAATATACAAATATATACAAAAATATAAATAATTCAAAATAAAAAATGTGATTTTTTTAAAGAAAAGGATTGCATTAAAATCAAACTAGATGAGTAATATAATCAGGCGGGAAGGACCAAAGTCCCAGTTACCTCGTCTAAGAAAACAGCTCGAGCTAAAGTATGAGCAACAATGTTATTCTCACGATTAATCCAACTAAACAAACTAGAAACAAAAGAGTTGACTAATAATGTGCAATCCTCAACAATACTAGCAATATAGGAGTAACCTCAATCACTAGCAACTAAAGAATCAAATAGAGCTTTGTTATCGGTCTCGATCACAATGTGCATGTACCCTTCATTTTTCATCCATGATAGCGCTTCTCTTATTGATAAAGCTTCAGCCTCAAGAATTGAAATATGATTTGAAAGCCATCCTGATTTTGAATCTACAAAAACACCTCCACAGTTGCAAACAGCCGTTCCATAAGAAACCGAGCTACCATTATCGAAGATAGCCGCATCACAATTGCATTTGATGAAAGGATCGTGAGGACTTTCCCACATTAAAGCTCTCGCCTGTTGTCCTTGCCCAACAAAACTAGTCCATCCTCCACTTGAAGCGCCTTGGGCAATAGCGGGTGACGCCACCTGCGTATTGTAGATGCTGCTAGATCCTGCCAAGGCTTCCGCTATATGAGCTGCTATCCTCGGTTGAGTGGATACATGGTACGAATTCTCTTGTTCCTCGAGCACCATATAAACCAAATAACATGACAAGCATGTTGTAAAAAAGCTAAGGGTTTACTTCTGAACTAGCTGCATATGAAACCATTAATAATTATATTGTAAGGAATAACAAGAACATCATCGATTTCATGCCACAAGCCTAGCAAATAGAGAATCAAAGAACAAATGAGAAGCATTCTCAACAGCAAGATAACAAACAGGACACATAACATTATTCACAATATTCTTAAGAATCAGATTACTCCGGGTAGGTAGGACGTTACTCAACAAACACTAAATAAACACTTGAACTTTTGATTGAATTTTCAACTTCCATAGAGAATTCCAACAAAAGAGATCAAATGCATAGAAAGATTCCCGGGCGCTCATAATAGCATGGTAGGTGGATTTAATGGAATAAAAACTGTTAGGTTTGAATGGCCAAAACACATTATCCTCTCTTGCTACAATCTGCAAAGGTGTCCGTAGGATACAACTTGCTTCGAACTCATCAAAAAGAGTATGTATCTTCGTGTTATCCCACTCGCGGTCCTTGATAATCTCAACAACAAATACTCCATCAAACAAAGCCCCTTCCTAAACTTTCAATAAGATAGGATGCTCATGGTTTACCCAAAAAGCCTCCTTTATTTTATCTACTGACCCATCCCCAATTCTCCATTTAGTAGATTCACGTAAAAAAGGTAGAGCTGAAAAAAGGCTACATCAAATGTAGCTCAGGTTATCTAAAATTGTTGTTATCAAAATCAAGCCATGTCTAAAAAAGTTAGAGCTGAAAAGAGGCTACGTCAAATGTAGCTCAGGTTATCTGAAATTATTGTTGTCAAAATCAAGCCATGTCTAAAATTCCTTACTTTGAAAATTCGGGCAACCAAGCTATCAGAAGAAATAAGCAAGCGCTATAATTGTTTCCAAGAAGGGAGGTGTTAAAATCAGAAACATTCCGAAAACCCATATCGCCCAACTTCTTAGGCCTACACAACCATTTCATCTCTACAAATTATTGCCCCCTTCTATCATTGTTGTTTGATACCCATCAAAATGAATTAATCATTTTATGGATAGCATCACAAAGGGTGCCCGGGATCTAAAAGAGAGACATCAAGTACACTAGGATAGGTTGAAGGAGCGACTTAATTAATACCTCACGACCTCCCCAACTAAGGTATTTGAACTTCCTAAGAGTTAATCTGCTTCCATATCCTATCTTTTATAAAACTAAAGAGTCAACCTTACTCCTTCCCAACGACATAGGCATCCCCAAATACATAGAATCTAGCGGAGACAAAGAGACTTTGAAGAAGTCACAAATAGTCTGCATATACGACTCATCCAAATTTCAAGTAAAAGAGATTGAGGATTTATAAAAGTTTATCTTTTTCCAAGAAGCTTTCTCATATGAAGATAATCAGTCTTTGATATATTGATACTCACACAGGTTCGAGCGAAAGAATAATAAACTTGCATCCGCAAAAAAGAGATGCGAGATAAGCAGCCATGATTTTTATTCTCCCTCTCAAGGGTAGAAAGAGCAGTAGAAAGACCTTGTGCATAAGACTATATAAATATGGAGAGAGATGGGATCCCCTTATCGAAGACCTCGTTGAGGGATAATAGAACCAAAATTACGACCACTAGAAGTAATAGAGTAACGAATGGAAGAGGCACACATAACCATCCACTTTATCCACATATCCAAGAATTCCATTTTAGATAACACGGCCTTTAGATAAGGCCACTCAATTTGATCATAAGCTTTTGCCATGTCAAGCTTCAAGGTTGTAGCAAAGCCACTAACTTTACGATGAAGGGCTCATACGCAATCAGCACATTATCAGTGATAATTCGCTCGGGTAAGAACACACTTTGTTTCTCATACACAACCCCGTGGATGACACACTTCAACCTATTCGCTAGGATCTTTGAAAGAATTCGGTAGAGAACATTACAGAGAGCAATAGGTCTGAAATCAGAGATACTAGTCGCCTTGTTGATTTTAGGAATAAGAATAATTGACATACTAGTCGCCTTGTTGATTATAGGAATAAGAATAATTGACGTACTAGTCGCCTTTTTATTCTATGTATCACAAGAAATTCGATGATGAATTTTATTCAACCAGAGGAGAATGATGTAGATTACAAGTCAACAGGGTCTACAACTTATTTTGAAGTCAACTTCTTATTATGGAAAGAATTAAAAGTTATGTATAAGTTTTTATTTATGCTAATTAGAATAATTATTTAGGAAAATAGATTATTCAGGAATCCTAAATTAATATTCTTTCCTATTTAATATTATGTGTATAGGAAGTGTAGGATTTTATCATTTATGAGTTTTAATTTCATTTGTAATAATTTAACTATTTGAAGGCTTTGACATAATAGGATTAGACAGTTTTTTATGATGAATATTTTAATAGGAAATATGTTTATTATTTCTTGCCCTTAATATTTTAGTTCTAGCATTTTTAGATGCCTAATTCCCTTAGTTTGAACGTATTCTAAGAGTTTTTGCTTAGGCGCATTCAATAGATTTCAATTGTTTATTCCCTTGCATTTTCTTCCGGTGCATCACACCATAAGCTCGAGGTGGGGTGAGTCAAAATTCAATTGCAAACAAGAAAACCCGGGTTGATGAAATCATCTGAGACCGCAGGCCTGGTTCCTTTTGTATTGCAAACAAATAAAAACCACATGAAATAAATTCTACAAGCACTTAAATCCTCCTCCAAGACCCCTCCATTAGAAATGAATTTTTGTACTGGGCAACAACAAACCAAATAGCACTTGCAAAATCTTGGCATAGATCCGGTTTGAAGTAAGACTTTGAAAGCTGAAAAAATGTTGAGATACCAGAGGGCATGGTGATTGGAACACCAATCCACGAGAATGGTATCGACCAAGTTTAGAAAGCACCTTTGCGTAACAAAATTGCATGTTCAATCGTCTTCCGTAACACAAAGCCAATTGTGTTGTGTTTGGACACAATCTATACCATTCATATACCACACATCGTTCTTGTTTATTTCAGATAAGAGATCAAACATTGTCAGATCCTCTTCTGCATGTAAAGAATTCGTAAGGCACGGGAGTGTTGGACTTCATATCTCAACATCGCTACCATGGCCATTACCACCACAACTAGGCCACTGCCTCCACCTCTACCATTGCCTTCTGTACAACTGGCACCTTTGGTTAACATTTGCACCATCACCACCTTATATATGTAAGGAATGTTAAAAAGATACAATACTTCAATTTTCAGCTTTCTATTTCAAAAGCTGAAAACTAGAAAAATTATAATAAAAATAAATACTGATAATTTCACATTGAATTCAGTTAGTGAAGGTAACATTTTTTTTCCTAAATTATAAACTGTAAAGAATCAATTATTTCAAGTTGATGGACCCCAAAGACATGATCATTGTATGTTGATAGACATCAATTCATAGAAATACTTTAGATATGTATTATTTACACATTGATTTGTTCTTGAGTTTGAACTAAATGGATTTTCATTTTGCATTCACAAAAATACTTCAAAAATAAATTATTTACACATTTAGTTGTGCTTGAGTTTAGGTTGAATGGAGTTTCAATTCCTTCTGGCCGTAATTTCTATAATCTCAGTGAGCATTTAATTAAATCCTAATTTGCTAATTTATTTTCTTAATTGGTCATATAACCATAACATAGTTAATGCTAATTAATTGTATTTTCTATTTTGTTGCAGCTTGTTCATGGAGGAAGCAATAGTTCTTTACCACCAGAAATGTATTGGAAATCCAAATTACCAGACACCCTCATGCCCATACCATTACAACAACTCCTAAACCGTACTTGCTTTTCATTCCTTATCAATCTTCACAAAATTTAAGTAAATCTATAGTTGATTGATTGATTTATTTAAACAGATTCGGGAATGACATTCAATCGCGATTTCAGTGTCAAGATCAAGACCATTAAACCAGGACGGGCCAGGTACGCAGTTTCATACTGGGCAGTATTCTCAAGCATGGCTAAATACCGCATTTTCAATGAAACAACCATTTTCTTCGTCGATGATAATCTATGGGCGGGTAAAAAGATGACTCTTGTTTTCACTAAATCAAGCGATGGCTCGAAATTCTTGCGACGTATACTGGCCGAAAATTTGCCATTTTCGAGCTCCAAGTTGCAGGAAATTCTAAACTATACGTCAATAAATTTTGAATCTGAAGAAGCTCGACTTATGAAACAGACAATCGAAGATTGTGAGATGCCAAGCATCAAGGGGGAAGATAAACATTGTGCTACTTCACTAGAATCAATGATTGATTTTGTGGTTGAGAAGTTGGGGAAAATAATGGTACGAAGTTTATGTAACGAAGTCGAAAAGGAGAATGAGAAGCAAGAATATATCATCCAATATGGAATAAAAAAGATAGGAGAAAATCCAGTAGTGTGCCATAAACAACCATATGCATATGCTGTATATTATTGTCATAGAATAAGTCAAACAAATGTGCATATGGTTTCAATGGTAGCAACCGATGGTTCGAAGGCGAAAACACTTGTAGTATGTCATTTAGATACATCAACGTGGGATCCAAACCATTTTGCCTTCCAAGTCCTAAATGTCAAGCCTGGCGGACGACCGATCTGCCACTTTCTTGATAATGACAGTATTGTATGGCTCCCATATAGTATTGGAATTTCGATTGCTAAATATTAATTGAGTTGGTTTCCAAGCAAATGGATGTGTATTGATAAACTGGTTTGAATGATACTTTACTATTTTAACTCTAACAAGTTAAGATTTACAATAAATTATGAAATTTCGAAATGAATATGCCTAACTTAATTAGCAAAAAATAATGGAATAATCATATTCGCCTACGGTTCATGGTGATATATATGAGATTGTCACATTAAAGATTTAGAGAAAGGTAGCACATGAATGGTGCGAGCATGGACTTTCACATCATCGAAAGTCCATGATGAAAGATTATTACTGTGCGTTGTTTATTCAAAGTTTTAGGTGCAAAGTTAGATTCTAGAAGTTAGTTTGAAGGAGAGTTTTTCCCGATTTGAAGAATAGGGCATGGAAATCAGAGTCAGAAGAAAAAAGTTATCGAGCAACAGAGAATTTAAAATGCGGTTAAGAACATAGAAAGGAATCCTTTGATTAGTTTACTTGTTCTTCTTCAATATGATTCTATATTCTAATTCTTTAATCATAAACACAATTCTTTTTATATTTTTCCATCATTCTTTTGGCTTTTCGAAGGATTTCTGAAAGTCAAAAACCCTTTTTATTCTTCTTTATTTACTTTCTGAAATCATAAGCAAATTAATATGATAAAATATAAAAAATTCACTCATTCCATGTTGCCTATATAACTTTAACATTGTAAATTGGAGCAAGTCAATTGTCATGAATATATTTGTTAGTTCCTTTAGTATGGACGATAGTTCAAGAGGGGTGAATTGAACAATGGGCGATTTAAAAAAATTTATTGAGGAAGCTCAGTATCAGTATCAGTGTTAGACTCAATATCAGATAAGACAAAACATATAAACAAGATTACTGAAAGACTGTTGCAAATTTGACTATCAGTGTTCACCACATTCTAATGTAGTCATCTAACCAACAACAATCAATATCAAATAAGTACTTGAAGAAAAATAATAGTTTTGAATGAACTTTAAGAGACATTATCAGAAGCAGTATCATAGTCAATATCAGAATAACATTCAATAGAGATATCAATAGCGGATATTAAGTAAGGAGGTTGAGAGTTAGAACGCAAACACAACGATATATCCTGGTTCAACAGCCTCTACCTAATCAAGTCTTCGATTCCATCTCAAGCTTTAATACACTGTAGAATTATTTCCAACAGGTAGAATCCAAACCTATTTACAACTTAGTCTATTCCTCACTTGAAAGTACTCTTCTTACAAGTTTGAATACAATAACTAAGTTCTCCACTACCTATAACCCAAGTAGTCCTCTCAATCACAAGATTGAATGAGTGTGAAGAAAGAACACTTGATCGCTCAAGATTTCACTCTTTCTTTTAAAGCTATTCTAACAATGATTACAATGAAGTACTAGCTCAAATGTTTCTGAATCTCTCTTAGAAGTATGAAAAAGATTAAGCTCACTTTCTTCAATAGCAAACGAGATTATCAATTAAGCTCTTGTTGTCTTGTGTTTTATCTTCAAAACTGATCTTGGTAAGCTTTTATAAGGTGTTTGAAGACACTAGCTGTTAATTTAGTTGTTGGACATAACTTGTGACCATTGTAAGATGTAGCTTGATTCTTCAGGGAGTTCTAGCCGTTAATTACTTCATTTGGAGGTCTTGGAATGGTGTTTTATCCTTGATGGCCCGTTTGATATTTGATTAAGAGTTCAAGGCTTGATTTGGCAAGTCCCCAAAAGTTGATGATCACTGATAAGTGTATAATTACACTTATTATCATGATAATTTTGCATAATAAACGCTATGTTTTTAGTCATTTTTATACTTCATATAAAAGATTTCACGTGGTGTGTAGTTGTTTTTTATGCAAATGCAGATACTAGGTGAATCTTGGGAGTAAAATGAACTAAAGTGGAATTCTATGAAAAAAGAGTAAAAAAGGTGCAAAATGATGCGTGGAACTTAAAGATTTGGCTTAGGATCGAAGCTGTCAAAGATCGGTGGAGTTACAAGAAGTATTCTGAAGAAAAACACAATTCACGGTCGCGACAATAGTTCGTGATAGCGACTTCTACACTTCAAAAACAGAAAACTGTCAAAGGAAAATTCACGCTCGTGACTTGTCTATCGCGGTCGCGACATGGATGGTTTTTAGGTATTATCTTCTTAACTACCAACCGCTAGATAAGTATGATCAACCGCCATCAACTACCAACGAAAAGACACTTATCAGGAGTCAACCAATCATGAAAAGGTGCCTCTTCATTGTGGATAACATCAAGTTTCATCAACCAATCAAAGTGAAAAGGTGCAATCTTTCACAAAGTGTGCTTTCAATGTCCTATATACTTTTTATTATGCTTAAGAGAAGGTAATATTCGAGTATGCATATAACGCTTATATGAAGATGCGATTCGGTTAACTCTCCACTATGAACAAAGGTACGCAATTGAGCTATATAAATTGCACATTACTAATTTGTGGGAAATTTCAAACTTCTTCTTGAAATCTTTTGCAACGTGGAATGTGGTACTCACTGCAACAATCTTTCGCCAATAAGGTACGAACTTGTCTACCAAATTTATACACCTCTGTTGAATTTACCTTGAGGATAAGGAAAAAGTTAAGTGTGGGGGTATGATAAATGTATAATTACACTTATTATCATTATAATTTTATAATATAAACACTATAGTTTTAGTCATTTTTATACTTCATATAAAAGATTTCATGTGGTATGTAGTTGTTTTTTATGCAAATGTAGATACTAGGTAAATCTTGGGAGT
>CATIWQ010017520.1:0-16669 GCA_949673415.1 Euphorbia schlechtendalii | reverse complement strand
TTTAAAAATTATTTTTACTATATTCATAATCAATATTAAGAATATTAAATAATAATTATTTTTCTATACTAATATTTTTATCATTCTTCGTCTTTTTATTATTATTACTATTAATTTTTATTAAAGATTAATTAGAATAATATTATTAAAATTAAAATTTATAGAATTGGACTGAACTTAATTGACCTGAACTGAACTTACCTTAACTGAACTGAACTTAATGGACCTGAATTGAATTGAACTGAAATTAATTTAACTGAACTGAACCAAATTGAAGGTGAAGAGAACAGGGCCTAAGAAACATGTATTTAAAAATATTTTATTCCTAATTAATTAGTAATTAGGGATAAAGAATAAACAACTGAAAAAAAATAAAAATGAAATCTACATGCTGAAGTGAAAAAGAAATGGAAAGCCTATTTCTTAGCATGAAAGATGAAGTGTTTAGTTCAGAAAATTAAAAACAATATGGAAACCCTATTAAAATTAAAACAGTTATTATTAATTAGTATTCATTGCATTAATCGTAATTTCTTCTTATTAATTCATAAATCGATTCTTTTCTCTTTTTGCTTCTTCGATCTGTGAACATACAAATCCAATTAACTGTTCACTGCACATGCCGGTTTCTACCATGCCCGATGGCTCATTGCCGAATCCAACATGGATTTCGTGTCTGTATCAATATCGGGTCGACACGAGTGTGACCACCCTTAAAAGGTCCAAGTATCATAGATATGCATTAAACATTTTGGTTTAAACAGCTATATATTAAAAAAATTGAAGCTAATAAATATATGCAAAATACAAATAATAGTCTTGTATCTCGTTCAATTTTCACTTCTTCTCATAACATTTTGAAATTTACTACTTTGCAGGTTGCAATCACTTTTTCATGTCAACTTTTTTTAGAGTCAAACCTATAAGATTTGACCCTTGGCAAAATTTGTAACTATTTTTGACAAAAACCTCTACTAATTTCATAAAACACCCTATAAACATTTTATCTTTCAGATATTCATCCCAATAAAATATATTCTACTTCAAACATGTAACTGTAAATGGGTTTTACAAAATTCAACAGATGTTAACTCGTCAAATATAATATGGCTTGGTTGAAATTAGTTAGTTCATCGACCAAATAGTTGATCAATACAATCGTGATATTTCATTGAAAAGTTTTGAGAGTGCGGAGTGCACACTTGTTTGGGTTCTATAACGATATCGTGGGTCTAGGGGTAGCAGCCCCTGGCAGGGTACGAGGGCAGCGCTCCCGGCTAGGGTTGAGCTACCATGTTGTAGCTCGAACAGAAAAAATTTTATTTTTACATGAAAAGTCATGTTTTTTGAATCTAAAACCTATCATTTTCTCGAAAAGTCGTGTGTTTTCAGATGGTTTTTTATGTTATAAGAACCTGACATGGGAAATGATAAGGTACAATTCATTTTCATCTTTTCAGAACAAATTCTCATTCTAAGTTTTTGTTAAAATTCTAATACTCCGATTGAAATTTTATGTAAAACCGTAAAATAAATTTTTATCTGAAAGTGTTTCAAAATTTCAGATTTATCCGTGTATTTTCTCAATACACATTCTTAGAAAAAAATCAATGAATTATGGAGTCATGAATTTGATCCCAAAAGCTATAGAACTGGTAAAAAAAGTCATTTATTTCAAAAAATTTGTGATTGTAATCTGATATATATTTATATTATGTTTCCCCGAATTATCCCCAACTAATTATCCAATCACAGATATACTCACGTATCTCGGAAGGTGTAGGCAGATGTATTTTTACAGACTTAAGTGGATTAGTTGAAACAATTGTAAGTTAAGCATGACAAGAGATTATTGAACCTAATACACGAAGCTATTGTGTATTTACCTAATAACAAGTTCTGATTCGTGACGTTTAGTTCTAAAAATTGTTATTTCACGAAACCGAATAAAATGAGTTGAAGAATGTAAAATATGACAATCCATTTGAATTTGATACATCAAAGATAAATCTAACTATTCTATTAGAGTTTTGAGAAATAGCAATTCAATGAGAAGGGAGATATGATGATCAAATATAAATAATTCAACATGTCATATTTGTTTTTATTCTATTTTATTGAATAGTCATTTCACACCCTAAAATGTTACATACTCACATTAACTCTACTACTCTTATATCGCTCGCATAAACCGTTTACTACTAATATTCACAAGTTTCCAATTTTCGAATGAAAACAAACATGCGAAGAAAAAAAATTCCTTTTTATATAAGGCTTAGTGCATCAATTGCTAATTGAACTTGCCCCAAAAAATCTATTATCCTCCCTAAACTTTCAAAGTGATGAGCTCCCTCAACTTTTAAAAAGTACACCACTTTATTCCCTCAATGTCATGTGTTAGTTTCCGGTCGATTTGATTTTTTAAAAAAATTAATTTTTCTAAGTTTCTCTCTCCATCAGAAGTAGGAAGCTGGTACGTGATATTGAAGGAACAAAATGATACATTTTTTTAGAGTTGAGGTAGTTACGGGAGCACTTTGAATGTTCAAAGAGAAAATAGATTTTATGAGACAAGTTTAGGCACCTATTGATGCATTATACTTCTTTATAATGTATTAACTTTGGAATAAATTGAAATGTGGTACCAATTGATATTTCTCTCTTTCACACCATTGGCGCCGTATGTTGTTAGTACTCATTTCGTGTCGATGAACTACTCATTCCATTTCATAATAACTGTCGTTTCAAGATCTTAAAAAAGATTTTTAAATAAAAATCATTTTCGAATTTAAATCCATTTAACATTTAATCTATTTTACTCTTATTCGGTGCACGTAAAAAATGATAAAAAGAATAGATTTCCAAAACAATTTTTAAGTTAAAAAATATCATAGAAATATATAAATAATTTTATTATTTTAATTAATATGAATTTAACATTAATAAATAACTTTAAACGGAAATTATTACGAAATGGTCTGTTTAAAAACATAATTGATGTGAAACCAAAACAAACAATTAAATTTATAAGATTTGACGCTTTTGTCAGTTTTCAAATGACTCTGTCTATTGCTTCCAAAAAGTCCCTGCCCAGTGCCCACTAGGCCCACCGCCACCTCAACATCACCGGCATTTATAAAAAAATTTATAACATTGTTTCGTTTCAAACTGATGTTTGTTAAATAATTTAAAAAATCCAACTATATATTTCTTTAAAAGCAGATTCGAGTGAGTCATAGAATACGACTACAATAATATTTTACTTTTTACCGTCCTTAGACACGAAAGCAACAATTATTTTATTGTGTATCATTATTTAAGTGTATTACAAGCCTGTTTCAAAATATATAAATCTGTAAGCATATTACAACGCAAAATTATTATATAATTGTATTTGGAAAACGTGAAATCTAATAAAAATATGGAATTTTATTTATATTTTTAGTAAATACTTTTCTAGCGTATTTTTTTAATACTATGTAGTTAATCTTTATCTACGTGGAACAAAATTGTAGGAATCATGTGTTCACATCTTAAGTTCTTAAAATATGCCATCTTCGTTTAAAAAAAAACACTGTAAACAAAATTCCAATCAAAGATTGAAATGAATTACAATTTATTTTTGTATTACCATACATGTGGCCCCGTTATTGTTTTTAGTATTTTCTTTAACAGAGTAGGCTGACTGGGCTCATGTTATTAAGGCATGTAAAGTCGTTCACTCTCATTTCATAAAATCATTCAGTATTTTAAATTACACAAACCATTTATAAATAAGGTCACGTAAAAAAACATTTAATTGTGAATTTCTTAAGAAAATTAGGAAAAAATTTAATGAGTAAGTTTACATTTATAAATTTTAATCAATTTTTACCCTTTTTTTAGTTTTAACTTTTAATGATTGTGATTTATATACACTGTGAACCCCAAAAACAATCAAAATTAAATCTTGGTAGGTAAAATTTGAAATTATACAAAAAAAAAAAAAAAAATTCAAAGAATTTTTATCTAATATTATGTTACAGTAACTTAGTTTCATTTACAACCATGTCTGCATCAATTATTGTAAAAAGGTCTGACACATCAAAAAAAAAATTCTTCAAATTGACTCAGAAAATCAATTACCCCTATCAACTTTTAAAATGATCAGTTACCCCCTCAACTTGGCAAAAATGCAACAGTTAGCCCCCTCAATGCCACGTGTCAGAATCTGATTGGTTTGACTTTTCAAGGATGTTATTTTTCTGATTTTTCTTTCTTTAACCAGAAGTTGACACGTGGCATTGAGGGGGCAAATCGGTGCATTTTTACCAAGTTAAGGGGGGTAACTGATCTTTTTTGTCAAGTTGAAAGGGTAACTGATCCTTTTGAAAGTTGAGGGTGACATCGGATTTTCTGATCCAACCTCAGGAAGGTCTTGAAAAATACGATATTGACAACTTTTTAAAAGTACAGAATCACTGTACAATGGACCTAGTTATACAGTGGACCTGAGCTATATAACAGAATCGGAAAAAAAAAATCAAACTTTGCAAATACCTTATGCTCTAAATATATTGAAATTGAAGTGAAAGTTCGTATGCTCTAACGAAAGTTTCAAACCACAAGTCTACATATATCCATCCCTCATTAATACGAGATATATCTATCCAATCCACGTTCCAATTGACAAGTTCGAGTTTTTGTTTAGTTTTGCAATGACGTAATCAATTGCATCACCTCCATTCCCTCGTGCCCAAGAAACTTGCCGCTATATTTCGTCTTTCTTCATATACCAGAATTGATATTATCATTTCTTCGAGTTTCAAGTTCCGGTTTCCTCTTCTTTGTATTTCGGTCAGTATTCAATCTTTTCTTTCTCTGTTTTAATCTTTTTCGATTCATTTTCTTCTACTACCGGTGAACAAATTATTTCTGGTCATGGCTATTTGTTAATTTAAATTCTGTGACGAATTTTCTTCAAGAATGATTATATTCTGAACACCTACGCCCGCAATTTTCTGTTATTCTGTTTTCTTTTTGGCGGATAATTTGATAATTAAGCTGAGATTGCGAAACTGCTGCAGGAAAATGGCGAATTCTTCTATAAACAGCTTAATTCCAGTAGGAATACTGCTACTTCTTGTATTCAACATCTCGTATTCCTCAGGGGATTCACAAAATGGAATTAAGGTAAACTCTGCTACTTTCCTATCACCGAGATTTGAGCTTGGACCAGGTTCAGTGGAGAACAGATATTACTTCAATATCGAATTCCCAAAAGGTCATATTGCTATTAAAAGCTTCAACGGCGAAGTAATTGACGAGGGTGGAAACCCTATACCCCTCCACGAGACTTATCTCCATCACTGGGTTGTTGAGAGATACTACCAGCGGGCGAAAAATTCCTCAATCGCTGCAAATAATCTCCAATCAGATCATATTTCTGCCAGAAACAGCGGAATTTGTCAAGGTGGAGTTCTAGGGCAGTATTTTGGGCTTGGATCAGAAACAAGGAAAACCGCTACTTACGTTCCCGATCCTTATGGAATCGAAGTTGGAAATCCAGATGAAATCCCTCAAGGATTTGACGAAAAATGGTTGCTTAACGTTCACGCTATTGATACCCGAGGCGTCAAAGATAGGCTAGGATGCACTGAATGTAAATGCGATTTATACAACGTGACCGTTGACGAATATGGTGATCCATTAAGGCCGGATTACAAAGGGGGTTTGTATTGTTGCTACGATCATACTCAGTGCAAAGTGAAGAAGGGTTTTCAAGGTGCCAGGAGGAGCCTTTATTTGCAGTACACTGTGGAATGGGTTGATTGGGAGAGCGAAAGTGCAGTTATCCCGGTTAAGATCTTTATATTCGACGTAACCGATGATGGGAAACGGTACAACGGCTCGGCCGGGAATCGTGTTCGTCACGGCTGCAGGGTAAGTGGCTCGATTAATTGCTTAATGTTTTGTTTAGTGTTAGTGTGTGATTTGTTTGGTTTGTGCTGATCATAGGTTGAGTATGATGTTGAGGCTTGCAAGGATAATGAAATCGACGGCGGTGATTGTGTTGATGCTAAGAGGATGAGCGTGGTCATGCCAGATGGCGGTTACGTTGTGTTTGGCGTTGCGCATCAGCATACTGGAGGGGCTGGTTCGACTCTTTATGGACAGGTAATCGCTGATCTAATTTAATAATTACTACGTACGAAATAGTCCGCTTAGTTGTGATTGCGTGTTATATATAATTCAGGATGGACGTGTTATATGTACTTCGCGGCCAACTTATGGCGAAGGAAAAGAGGCAGGAAATGAGGCTGGATATATAGTAGGAATGTCAACTTGTTATCCTGAGCCAGGAACTGTGAAGATTGCTGATGGGGAAAATTTAACACTGGAATCCAACTATACCAAAGCTAAACGAACCCATACCGGGGTTATGGGACTCTTCTATATCTTAGTTGCAGACCGATTACCAAACCCGGTTCAAATTTTACACACTGATCATATCCAAGTGAGTTTTGCGTAGCTGTGATTGGTTGTTAGATGTAATGGGATAGGGGTGTGTGATGAATTTGAAATTGATTTTGCTTTGATTGTTTCAGATGCATGAAGAAAGGAGGGCAGCTAGTTATTCATGGGTAGTGCCTGCAGGAGTTGTAGGAGTTTTGGGAGTGGCAGTGATTATAACAGTGGCTGTGAGAAGTTACCAAAAGAGGAGGGTTGAAGATGGTTACCAACCGATTCTTACTTGAACTTAGCTAGCTCTGTTTTGTATTAATTTGAGTTCGTCTCACTACAATTATGATACATTACAACTTCATCTATTCCATACTATTATGGTATGGCTAATTACTATATATACCATTAGTATACAAGTATGGTAATAATATGTAACATTAGTATGATTTTTGCTCCTAGTTTGATAATTTGTCTTTCTTACTGTTATATTCTAGGATTGGACTAACTGAACTGTGTCCTGGTCATCCATTAATGTAAATCATAATTATTCTTGTGTAGGAAAATTAGAATTGGAAGGGGCTAGAGGGATGAAACAGTGAAAGAAAAGAATACGTTAAGAAATAGAAATGCCCATTACATATCAGCATTCTAAAAAGGGCTTATGCATTTGGAACCTGAAATTGTCCCTAAATTCCAGATGTCTCCCTGAATTTTGAAGTGTTCTCAATGCTCTCCTGAACTTGTCTAAACGTTCTCAATTTCCCCCTGAACTTGTCTAAACCACACTCTATCACCCCCTTAATTCAGTTATTTAATAGATGAAGATAATTTTTTAAACGTTCTCAATGCCCCTGAACTTGTCTAAACGCTCTTAATTTTTTTAAATAATTTTTTTCATTAACGTGTTCATGTTTGTTGGTCCACTAACGCAACTTGCAACTTTGGATTGAGGGGTGTTGGAGAATGTTTAGACAAGTTTAGGGGGCATTGAGAACATTTCAAAGTTCAGGATGAAATTGAAAACGTTTTAGACAAGTTTAGGGGGGAATTGAGAACGTTTAGACAAGTTCAGGGGGCATTGAGAACATTTCAAAGTTTAGGGGAGAATCCAGAATTTAGGGATGACTTCAGGGATTCCAAGGCATCATGCTTGAAATGACAGAATTGAATTTAAGTAATTTATTTACAAATGAATTTCCCTGGGATAAATAATTTAAAAGAGAGAATTCTAAACAAGTTGCATATATTTGTGTTTCAAAGAAATGATTTGCAAATTTTTATAAGTGAATTACTGTTTTCAGAACAAAGCACAGGAAAAACTATTGGAACAAAAGATATGTATATATATATAAAACTATTACAAAGATGCAACAAATTATTACAAAAATATATATTATTATTTTTTATTTGTCATTATAATACAATTATAAATGATATTAATAATAATTTATTAAAGAAATTGTAAAATAATAATATTATTATATATTATTGTTAATCAATTAAATATAGCAGGAGAAATTATACTATTTATTCAGAAAACTCTCTTCAAATCTATTGTGGACATAATATATTCCATGTTTATGAAATCAAATTTCTTATTTCTTTTGCAAAAATAAGAAATATACAAACAAATTTCTCATTTTAAAATTTAATTAATTCCAAAGTAAATCGAAGATTTACTAAAAATATTGTCAGAAGTTTATTTTCCAACTTGTTACGATTCAATTCTTATGCCACAAAACTTAGTGTCTTTTACGTCTAACCCATAACATTTCATATCATTATTAGTCTAAGCACGATTGCTTAAATTACCTCCAGTGGCTATAATGTTATGGGGTCACGTATATATCTTTTACCCACATGGTGACATTATTTAATTCATTATTTTTTCTTTCTTAGGAAAAAATATTGTATGTATATTAATCAAGAAATAAAGAAATGGACGACACATTTAATTATTTTTTTTAATTTAGCTAGCTTGGAATGGCGTAGAATAGTGTCGGATCTAATTTAAATGTACTGGTCAACTAGATGAACAACCAAAATAGAGTGGAATTATTTTCTGAACCTTTTGCAAATTATCACACTTACTAAAACAAATGCAATTAATTTTCATTACATCCCAAAATCTCTAGTGTCAATAAATTCGAGTCCGTTAAAAAAGATGTTAATCTAAGTTTAGATTCCCCTTTTTGTCATTGGTTGCTACTGTAGTTTTAACATATTAGCAAACTTTTTTCCTGAAAATATATAAGTCCTAAAGCGTAAATTGAATTTGTTTTAAAAAATTATTGCCCTAAATTTTTAAAGTGATAATGTAATTTTCTCATTTTTCAAAAATTATATCACTTTCACGTTATATGTCAACGTTTGATTGTGTAAAGGTAATTTGAAATTACATGGTAACGAGAATACAAGAATAATGTGTTGCAGGAATATTAATTGAAGTTTTGTTTTCTCACATGTGGGACAAAAGTGAGAATCCAAATGATTAAAATCAAAGGACCCGTGTATTAATGAAGTGTTGGAGGATGGTCAGACGGAAGCAACGTGTTTTATTATAAAGTAAATATGTGTTGACATGCAACACATTTATGGTTGCAAAAATTGGATGAATTCATTAAATGAGTTCACATTATAACATGCATACTTCCTCTTGTATATATATATCATGAGAAACGGTATGTATCATCATCCGAGAGAAATATATAAGCAAAGATTAAGAGAGTTGTTATTTGCTTTTGTGTTAGATAAAATTGGGTTCGGTAATTTTTTCTGTGTGTTTTGTGGTCATCGGGGAGTGTAAACACTTGAATGGTCTTGTAAATCTCTAGTTGTTGTTAGTGAAATTTCTTTGATCGTTAGTTGTGGAAGTAGGCAGTTGAGCCAAACCACGTTAAATCCTTGTGTCCACTTATTATTTTCTTGCTTAATTTTGTTATCAACTTGCTCGTTAAATTATTTCGAGAGAATAATTGCATCGAGCGGTAAATAATTGCGTGCTATTCCTAACAGATTGATAAGAGAGAATTGAAAAAAATTTGATATTTTTTAAAAGTCAAATCAACCAAAATGTCACATGTTAATTTTTGATTTGAGAGAAAATTGAAAAAGTGCTATTTTAAAAAATTAAATCAATCAGAATGTTACGTGTCAACTTTTGATTGGAGATTGAAAATTAAAAAAAAAGATATTTTTTAAAAGTTAAATCAATTAGAATGTGATATTTATAGGTAAATTGATGCATTTTTTTAAACTTAACTGATATACATGTCACTTTAAAATTTTAAGAAGCAGTAATTTTATAAGATAAATTCGGTTACCTACTAACACATTAAACCTATTTGATCATAATAAAACTGTTTAATTTTGAAAAGAGAAAAGAAACCGTTAGTTAAAAAGTTGCCCAGATACTTTATTCAATGCAAAAACTTTGGTGTATTGTAATAAATGGAGATAAACTAAATTGAATTCCACTTAAATTTTGTTAATTACATTACCGAAACTATTTTTTACATGGGTAACACTTTCTTAATGATCATGCACTGTAATCAATATCATATCATATTGTACCACTGGACTCTATTCGTAAAATTGTATATGTTGGTGATTCCGGTATATTTTTTTGAAGCAATTGTAGATGTCAGGATTTGAACTTTGGTCACCCCATCCACTTTGTAGATATATCACTTAAACTATGTCCAATTTATGTGATTTCGGTAATGTTAAAAAATATCGCTGTATAAAAAGTACGAGCATTGCATGTTTAAATTATGAAAATTGATAAGGATAATCTAAAAATACTGATGTATACTAATCTTATCAACTATCATACCGGTAACATCGCGTATCAATAGCTTTACTAGTTTAATATACGATTCGGTCATGGGAAACATTAAAAAGGATTTTAAATTGGTAGGTGTTTAAGTTTGATTTCTTTTTCAATTGTATCAATTTGCATTGGGTTTAAGTCAGAGGAGAAAGAATTATTGTTTGGCGGGTCAAACAGTGAGATCTGTAGCTACAATTAGAAGCATGCAATCCTTTTGATGCTACTCATGATTGAATTTACCCAACGTTCAACTTTTTCAACTTAAATTTGAAAAATAAATTAAAAGCAACTTAAAATCAAGTAACTAATACTTTAGTTTTATATTTTTAATTTTTAAAATAAGTAATGAAAAACATTCAATAACATTTATTATAAGTTAAAAATTTTTTATAAGGAGGATTTAAGGAACGAGAGACACCCTCCTAGTATGACCGGAGCGGGTCACGCGTGGACCACCGTGTAGGATTCCAGATGTGGAGACGAACCCAAACCGCTCCGGTCCGGTCAATTAGTATGGACCGATATCCATGGATCCTGTTCTATGGCATTGCGAGAGACGAAGGAAGAGAGGGATGTTAGGATTCGGAGTCGTTTTAATTTCTTCGATGCCGCGAATGTCATTTGCAGAAATTACCGGCGCTGCAGATTCTGGCAGAGTACAAGTACGCCAATGGACGACAAGGATCTGGAGCCTGGAGTTGTACCGGATATTTCAGGCTATTGATGTGGAACACAACGCCTGCATTTTGCCTGGGGAGCTATGGGATGCACTTGTTAAGGCTGGTATAAAATAAATTTCACAACTCTTGTTTAAACATTATATTTTTTTTTTCGTTTGGACTGCAAATGATCACTCAAATTGATGATGCAAAATTATGCAGTTGCATCATTCAGTGTTCTGTTTGATAATGCTTTTAAACTTTATTTTCAACTGCTTTTGACTAAGTATTGTTATATTAGGCAGTTGATGTCAAACCTCAATCTTTTCCTTTAGGGGAAAAAGTGAAAGGCAGTGATGTGTTGCATTTTCCATCATGTAGCTAAGCTAGGTGTATTTTTGTTGAAATTTTTTCAAATACATAGTTATTTAGCGAAGACAGATGCTAAGGATATGTGTATATAAGTCATGTTTCAGGGGACCTTTTGAATAGTATATCGTATTTCTATTCGATGTCATGTACTTTATGGCTGCTTGTTTGCTGTGCGTGTACATAGGGATATTACTTACAATTTGGTTGGACATGAACCGAATTTATGGTGGCTTTGCTGATTTCATCCTGTAAGCCCTCGCGGTTCTAAATCACAGGGATTGAGATTGACGATGAGGAGCTTGCCCATTTTATGGAACATGTTGACAAGGATAACGATGGAATAATAACATTCGAGGAATGGAGAGATTTTCATTTGCTATATCCACATGAACCAACTATTGACAACATTTATCATCACTGGGAAAGAGTTTGCCTAGTAGATATCGGAGAGGCAGCCTCGAAGATATTGGAGGGGAAGCGTTCCCGGCAGCGGGGTCCAGGGGCGCTTGGGGTTGAGCTTCTGGGTTAGCTCGAACATAAATTTTTTATGTTATTATCTCAGAAAAGTCATGTTTTTTTTAACAAAACACCTGCATTTTTCTTGAAAAGTCATTCATTTTCGGAACTTGTATAATCCTGAAAATTCATGTCATTTGGGCAAATATAAATATCTGAAATTAGTCATACATCTGGTTGGTTCGAAAAATAATTATAACAGTATTTTGCATTCTAAGTTTTTGTTTAAACGTTCTGACTTTATCCGATTGATATTTTTGTTTAACCAACAAAATAATTTCAATCTGAAAGTTATTCACGACTTCATGTTCATATTCATCCGAGTAATCCCTTGTTACCAACAACAAAAACCAAAATACTATATTGATATTTGACTGCAAGGTGATGGGTGTTTCGCTTTCATTTTCCCTTCATCACTCTTTTGTTTTCACCATTAGTGGCCAAGTTTTAGCTGATGTTTTGTTCTTCGCTAAACAACCATCTGTATATGAATGCTTTTAAAATACTCGGAAAGTGCCGTTTTTTTTGTTGCTGAAATTGAATGAGAGCGGATTTATGAATCCAAACCAAACACGGGGCTTCGTATCTGAGTTATGAATCTAAACTACTATTGATCTTGGCAAGCAACATCAATTGCATAATTTCAAACCAACTCAAGTCAAAAATAAGAAATAACGTGTGTTAAAAAAGCTCATCACGTGGCGCCAAGTGTTACATAAGTTAGGCAGGCTGATTTAGGCTCTGTTCTTTTTTCTTTGCTGAAATTCAGAATCATTAGATAGTTAAACATTAACAATTAGTTGAGTTGAGTTCCGTTTCATTTAAGTTTAAGGAACTGGCATCGAGTTTACATACCAAAATAAAGCAACAGCTTAATAAATACTGATGGATCAAATTAATATTCAAGCCATGTTCAGTCCATATTACTCTTCATCATAAGAGCATGATCTGGTTATTTTTCTTCATCTCGCAAATGGATCATATTTATGGAGGTCAGGCCAACTCGATCATTGTTCGCAAAGCTGTATTATCACATCTGAAACTGGATTTGCTTGATAACTTGGTTTTCACAAATTAATAACAGAAATTCATTTAAAAAAAAAACCCCGACATTACAAAATAAACAAGGCTGGATCTATTACAAATTTTTTAAAACTAAAACAACAACAACAACCACAGCAAGAAACAAACATGGCACAAAATGGGTTTGATTGAAACAACTAAACCTCAATTTATGCCAAAAATGGAAATAGAAACTAAAAAAATAGCAAATATTTAGAAAAAAAAGCCGGAAGAAAGGCATAACCTTCCCTTTGCCTGTTGAGATGACTTGCCATTTTGTTCCTCTTACTTTAATTACCCTTTAATTGCACAATCAAGGGGTAATTAACCAATAAAAGAGGAAAAAATTCCATTGGGTGATTGATTTTTTTCTTTCCTTTTTCTTTTCTTCAACATTTTCTTCTCTTCCCATTTGCTTAGCAGCAGAAGAAACAAACAAATCCAAACAGCTTCTTGTGAGTTTGTGATATTTGATTACTTTGGCCAATTTTCAATGTCTATTAATAGCCTCGGAACCAACACAAATCACATTGCTCCAATTATGGCTTCTAATAATTTAATGTATACGTGTACATATGGCCAAACTAAATACATCACTAAAGTATATTACTCCCTAAATTACCTTCATTTTTGCAACAAAAACAAAAGGCTATTATAGGGACAAATACAAAGTTATTGTAACTAATGATAGTAGGGAAGTTATATTAAACATTTTATCGTAAATTTATAAGTCACAGCTTTATTTATGATCTTTGGTAGAAATATGACATTTACTTTAGAGTTGAGAATGATTATCACAATACTGAATAGCAAAAATATTAGTTTATATTTTGTAGAAAAATGGAGAATGTATGTGAAATTGAAAAGCAAAAAAAAAATCACTGTAGTCAAAGAAAACATAAAAGACAATCAAACTGGACCACAAAGGCATTACTCCGAAATGGGCATGCTTATCCACCACTAAAAAAATGATTATTCTTTTTTACTTAAAATATACACTGATACTTCTAAAAATAGGAATATCCTAGTCACTTTCCCATTAGGTGGACAAAAAAGTAAACTGGCCAAAGAAAAAGCTAGCTTCCGTGCCATTGCCAAGTTGTGAGCTCCTTCTTAAAGAGGAAGGAAAACACTTTCTTTTATGTTCATAAAGATTACATATTACAAAATTTAATACACGTGATGTTGGTAAGCAATCTATTACTCCTTCCGGGCTCCGGCGCGGGTTCCGGCTCCTAATATTTATCATTTTATAATTTTTATCAAAATCAATAAGATATTTAATGCATTATAAAATTATTACTTTAACCTTTTTACTTTATAATAAAATTCTCTCTCTTCTTAATTACCAAGTTATAAATTAAACTACATTTAATATCTTTTCTAATTAATGTAAGGGTAAATTAAGAAAATCTTGTTAAAAAGTGCATTAATATTTTAAAATGATAAATATTATAAACCAAAATCCAAAGTATGCTTGTCACTTGTACCAAATGAACAATAATTGGATTGCATTGTGATAAAAGATAATAAATTGTTTTGCACCGAGGGAATAAAGACGGTAATTACTTTCTTTAAATTATTGAAATATTCTAATATATTTTTTGGAATGCAAAGAGAGAATATGGAAGTTGACATGTGTTTTGTTTTACACCGTCCACCTGTATTTGGTATCAGAATTTGTAGCACTAATCAATTCAATTCCAACCCAGGGGGAATTTTATTACTCTTCCAAATGTGGAAATGTGTAATGGAATACTCCTAACAATATCGGTTTGTAGTTTTTTTACGAAGAATATGTTTATTGAGAAATAATTAATCTTAAATTAAGTGAAAAAGTGTGAAACCAAACTGATTAACCGTCGAAGAATCAAATGTTCTAGTTAATATATATGCAACACGATTCGCAAATCTACGAGCATAAGCAATATCGGTTTGTGATTTTAATTTCGTATGATCCTTTCTCATTTTAGTTAGTATTAACAGAATATTAGATTTTCTTCCTCCAAACAATTCTATCTCTCCGAGGCTTAAGGTCAACAACGGGCCTAGAATGACCACCAAACGTTGGCATTGACGACATGATTTTTGCGCACTTGCCGTCAATTTTCTATCTGATGGTTTTCAACTCGGCTGTTTTTCTGTTGTGTTTGGTTGCCATTTTAGTCCTTCTTGTAGAGAATACTAGGGTCGGAAGAGTGTTGGGCTCGATAACTTGAGTGAGCATACAAGTGGGGTTGAGCCCATCTAATACAAAATCAATTGATTCTTCTCGCTCTGATACCATGTAGAAAATCTGTATGCCGGGAGAGTGTTGGCTCGATAGTTTGAGTGAGCATACAAGTGAGGTTGAGCCCATTATACACAAAACCAACTGACTTGTGTTATGACCCAATCTACTCCAATAATATGCTACTCATTATTCATGTTTATTACTGATGTGGGATAATCCTAACATCTCCAACATATGTCAATTTGTTTTAAATTTTCAATATTCTCGTTGATCTTGTAAAATAATTCTTCAAAAAAATTATATACATAAACGTATTAGACATCACTTTGTAGAGTTGTGCTTTCCACAATTATCGTAAGAAAATTTTACTCCAAAAACCGACACCTATAATTGCATGGCCAAATCAGACATAAGATTATGTTTGATTGTAAGGAGAAGATATCAATTTTTTCTTTTTCTTTCAATGTTGTTTGATCTAGATGAGATTGATCTGCAAGGCATGAGGAATGTAGGGTAGCTACTATAACCTTAAGTCAAAAGAATTTTGACGTTGAATGAGTAATGAGAGAAGAGAAGAATTTGTGTTACTAAAGATTGTCTGGCTGGGCTTTTATACAATGTGAGTGAGTTGTGATGATATAACATATTTGAGCTTCTTAATGGATTGATAGAAGTGCACCTCATTGGACATTAAAAAAAGGGGTTTTTATGGAAATACCGGAAAAAATCAAAATAATTTTAAATCATGCCATGGTGTAATTTTACAAATCTCATATTTTAAGTTTTAATTTTTCAAAAAACGTGAATTTAAGTTTTGGTTTTTCAAGATATGTGAATATAAAAATAACCACCGATTTCGGGTATAATATTTATTATACCAGGTATAACAATTATTATACCAGGTATAACAACTATTATACCTGGTATAATAGACATTATACCTGGTATAACAGTCATTATACCAGATACAATGCTTATTACATTGTTCGAATATGAAATTTGAAAACAGATCTTAAAAATCTCATTATCTTCAATGATATGAATGTTTCTCTGAAATTCTTTGTTATGTTGACTATTATACCGGGTATAATAGTCATTATACCGGGTATAACAGCCATTATACCAGGTATAACAGCCATTATACCAGGTATAATGACTATTGTGCTATTCAATTGTGAAATTTGAAAGTGGATCTTAATACTTTCTTTATCTCCATTTGTTTGAATATTCTTTAATATTATTAGTTTGGTATAATAGTCATTATACCAGGTATAATGACATGAGATGAAACTAGATTTGAATGTGAAATTTGAAACTAGATCTTAATACTTTTTTACCCAATTATTGAATATTCACTAATATTATTCGTTATAATGACTATTAAACCAGGTATAATGGTCATTATACCAAGTATAATGGTCATTATACCAGGTATAATGACTATTATATTTTTCAAATGAGAAATCTGAAACTAGATCTTAATACTATCTACATCTTCAATAATTTGAATATTTTTTGGTATTATTCGTTATAATGATTATGATAATTGGT
>CATIWQ010017517.1:0-18948 GCA_949673415.1 Euphorbia schlechtendalii | reverse complement strand
CAAATTAATAGGGGTAGGAATGGAAAACTTGGAAAAAAACATCTTGGAAATACAAAATGATAATAAAAAAGAGAATAAAATCCTTCTAAAACGATAATATACGGAGAGGAGTAACTTCTTTACATTATTTTTCTTTGTAATCTCAGCATGTTCTGTACAAATTTTTCACTTTGCTAACTACTTCGTTATTACTTGCTTTGTAGTATATATTTTTCCTTTAGTAATTTGTTGGTGACATATGTACTATAACAAGACACGTCAATTCATTTTTAACAACGTTGACTCTTAGAATTCCAATTTAGTTCGGAGTTCTTATTAATTAAGCAATATGTAAATCACTTGTAAATTTTTTACTAACATATATTCATACGTATTAACACATGCATAAAATTGTTGCGTGTTAGTAACTTTTATTTTTGTCAATTCCTAGAAATGCCATATTGCCTTATTTATGCAAAATTGGGGCATATGTCTAAACTTTGGTGACAAATTAAGGATTAGATTTTCTAAACCTTAGTAGTTTGCAATTGTTTAAATATAAAGTTGTTACTCCCTCCGTCTACTAAATATTGTAAAAGGATTTCTTTGTCTCTTTTTTATTGTCACTTTTGTATTTCCAAGATGTTTTTTTTTCAAATTTTCCATTTCTTCCTCTATTAATTTGTTCAACTTTCAAGATAATTATATTCTAATCTCCAATAACAAGAGAAGATTATAAGTCAAATTGTTTTTAGTGACATATTAATGAAATATTGAAAATTGAATAGGACATTTATGAAAGGGTTAACTAGTAAATCATCTCATTCGGTTAGTTGTTATCTTAAAAACTGTGAATTAGTTAAAACGACAATATTTAGTAGAATGAGTGAATATTAAGTTTTAATAACTGCCTAAATTCAAAGTATCTCATTTCCCAATTTTTAATTAAAAATAAAAGTTGTTAGATTTCAGCATGAATGAAACCTCAAATTTATTAATTAAACTGGTATAATATGAGTCCGGAAATGGTCTGCAAAAAAAAAACCCCCATATTGGAATCTTCAGCCACCTTATTTAACATTTTTTCTATTAAAATTTAAATACACTAATTAACCATGTTTTAATGCATATTTCAAACAATTTGCCATTTGTCAACTTCGTCTTACGTACACACCACAATGTTACTAATTAATTCATTAATTAATAAGATCAATTAAGATTCCCTAATATTAGGGTAAACAAAATTAAAGCATATTTAAATTACTTGCCTTGCCTACCGTAAGCAAGACAATGGAGATAAATATTCGGGTCCAAGTTTTACGTGACTTTTGAGGTTAGTTCAGACTAATGAGACTTGTTCAAACACACATTTCTATGCAATTTAACTATCAATTATATATTTAAGGTATTTATATGTACCATATCATAATAATAATTTTATATGTAACCATATCATAATAATAATCTATTTATTTATTAAATTGGTAGAATTTTTTTTGGTCTAATTAATACAGCCCACCACAAGAAGCTAATTTTACGCACGACAAAAGGTGTTGGTGTATCCATACACATTTTCGGAATAGTAGCCATCCAAAATAATATGCTGATTTCAAAGAGAATGAAAATATTACTATAGATGCAAGATCAATGTATTTCAAATGTCTCATGTTAAATTTCGAATGCAATTAAAATGCTTAATCAAGATACTTCATATTTGATTTGGAGTACGTGTATATCTAATGTACAATGGTAAAAAATAGTAATCACTAATCAATTAAGTATAACTCAATCGGTACACCTTTCAAAATGAAGTTGTAAAACCCTTTCAAATAGCCACGTTTTTATATAACGAATAACATTTTCCTTTATAAACATTCACGTAATAATACAATCTTAATAAGTAATATTGTTAGAAAGGAAAGATATTTGCTGGGATCAGCATCGATCATCATTTCCCAGTCAAAAGCAACAAGCGAAGGTAACAAACATATCAATCAACACTATGCACAATCTGAGGAATACAATAATAGAAACAACATAAATTGTAGTTAATACTTGCCATGTACATACAGCATGTACTTAATATAAAAGGGGACCTTGTATGCACATTTGAAATCATCACAGAAATACAATTAAGTTTTTAATCTTCTCATATAGCTACTGTTTTTTTGAAATTCACTATTACATTAATAATCAATACAAATAGAAAAGATATCCTTTGAAAAGGAATACAGAAATAGAAAGATGTTAAAATGACATTGAGAAATGTATTGGTAGGCTGAAGGAGCATATATGGATGAAGATTCTTTAAATTTGGTTTTTGTACATTGATAAAGTTTTCTCTTATTTGTAGGAGAGAAGAAAATAAAGATTTTACACTACATTTGATTTCAAAATGTACGGAATCCTCAGACTCTGAAATAGGACTTTCCGACCATTTGATCTCTGGTTTAATAAACAAATAATATGTGTTTTGTCATGATTTCACCTTCCATTGGACAAGTCTTGAAAGTGGACCAAATATTTCATCTAGAAGGAGCAAGCAATGAAGGTAGGACAAGAAATCCTGCTTTTTCCTCGCTGTATTTTGTTTGTCCACTTTATATGTCTTCTTCTGCACCTTCCGAACTACCAAATGAATCCTTAATATCGTATTAACAAACACTAACTATTTTACTGTTTTTTTCAAAGCATCCTTTCTATGTACAGTTAATTAACTTTTATTATAAATTTATATATTTAATATTCTTCCCAATTATAATATGTCTTTCTCACCTCCATATCCTAGAATTTAGAAGAGAGAAAATTATAACTAACTTGGAGAAGGAGAGAAAATGATAATAAACTATTTAATTCATCTCAACTTAAATGAAAAGTTGCAAAGAAAGATCTTGAACACGTAAATGTAACGCAAATTACAACCAAATGTAACTCTAATACATATTTTAACACATATATCATATTTTGGATTTAAAATATTTTGTCCCCATCATTCTACCCTAATTTGATCCCCCCACTTAATATTTGTCATTTATGCATAAATTATACATGTGTCAATGAAAAATTTATATTGTAAGTATAGGAAAAGAAAAAGAAAATGGACATGTGTCAAAGATTGAGTGGGGTATAGAGTTGGATATAAAGTATGTGGACGGAGAATTTAAATCCTCATACTTTACTGGTGTTCCTATTTACTATCGTGTATAAATAATTAACAATATATTTGAAAATTATACCGAAAAGATAAAAAAAATTGCCTAAAAACGCCTAACCAATAACAGTTGTGCTAAGGGACCAATTGATACCTCAATTGTATCATCTCCTAAAGTAGAGGTGGAACGTCATAGGTTTGATACCCGACATCTTCAAAATTTCAGATTTACAAAAATAGTGCACTAAGGAACCAAATTTGTAGTCTCGTTATCTATTTCCATGTCTTTCACATAGTTTCTAGGGTTCAAAGTAGGCGAGAAATTCTGAATTTGATAAAAATTCACCCTGATGGGTATGGGTATTCCTCAAACGGGGATGATTATTTTTTAATCCCTAAATCATAAACAATGATAGGACAAGGATAACATTCCCCGACCGATGAATCTCCGAATTCGATAAGTTTAAATGAGTTTTTTTTATAAGAAATATAAGCATTGAACTTACAAAAATAAGTACAAAATATATTACAATAGAATATAAGAACATAAAGCTAATAAGTTTTCACATTAGTATCACACAAACAAAAGAAATATCCAACATCACAAAAAATTTACAAACTATTAAGTAGTGTTGTAAATCGAATTAATACTAATTATAAATTTTCAATTTATTTAGTTATCTTCACTCATTATATATTATAAAGTATTTTTTTGAATTATTGATATAAAGTAATTTTATTCATACGTTAATTTAACATAAAAATTTATAATCAATTATTCCAAATGGGGGAATTGGGAAATTCCCAGTAGGGAAATCTTTTCCAAATTTTTTATAGAAATAGAATTTCTTTTTCCCCTTGGTATATTCCCCGCCCTCGTTAATTAGCCCCATTTTTCAACCTACCAGTTTCAAACAGGTACCAAATGTTCAGTTTCTTTCTAATTTCTTGTTTTCTATTTCTCTTTTCCATAGGTGCATGTAGTATCAAAAGCTGAATAAATACATGAAATAAAACAATCAATTGGAGACAATAAAATTTAATACCTTGAGAAAAAGCATATTATAAAATAATGTAGCACTCAGAATATTCATGTAAGAAAAGATGCTTCTCTATATTTCCTCTCCTTTTCACAACAAAACCATCTTTACCTTCACAACTCAATTCTCTTTTATTAATATTCTTTTGTTCCTATTCTCATGTGATGACAAATTGGCATTTTTATGAATTATTCCCTTTCTAATTTTTCTTCCATAAAATCTCAACCTCCTTATCTTGCATTCATTCTTACAACAAAAAATGGTGGAAGACATAGCAGAGGATGACCACCTTCTCAATCTCAGCCTCTCAATAGTCACAAATTCCGGCGGCCGAGACCCGAAAAAGAAGAGGAAGATAAGAGCTCTCTTTGACCCATTCAATGACGCCAAGATTTTCAGGCTTCTTCAAATGAGAGAACAAATGCTTAAACCAGATAATAAACGAAAAGGAATTGTTGAAGATCATGGTAAAGGCCTTCATTTGATCCATTTACTTCTCATTACAGCAACTGCAGTTGACGATAATAATGTCTCAACAGCCTTGAACAACCTCACCGAATTGTATCAATCCGTTTCATTAACAGGAGATTCCGTCCAGAGAGTTGTCGCCTATTTTGCCGACGGCTTGTCTGCAAAACTCGTCACTAAAATGTCCCCTTTTTACGACACGCTCACAAAACAGCCTACCAATGAAGAACAATTCCTCGCTTTTACCTACCTTTATCGCGTCTCTCCTTACTACCAGTTTGCTCATTTCACAGCGAACCAGGCCATTATTGAAGGGTTCGAGAAGGAAGAAGATTCGAATAACCGAGCTTTGCACGTCATTGATTTCGACATTAGCTACGGTTTTCAATGGCCTTCACTAATTCAATCACTTTCTGATAAAGCAAGTAATGGTCACCGAATTTCGCTGCGAATCACAGGGTTCGGAACAAGCTTGGAACAGCTTCAAGAAACCGAGACTCGATTGGTTAGTTTCGCGAAAGGGTTTCGCAACCTAGTTTTCGAGTTTCAAGGGCTACTGAGAGGATCCAAGTTGATTAACCCAAGGAAAAAGAAGAATGAAACAGTTGCAGTTAATTTAGTTTTCCATTTAAATTCTTTAAGCAATTGTTCCAAAGCATCAGACACGTTGAAATCGGTACATTCGATGAATCCTTCCATCGTTGTTTTAGTAGAGCAAGAAGGAAGCCGAAACCCTAAAAGTTTCCTGTCGAGATTCATGGAGTCTCTACACTATTTCGCGGCCATGTTCGATTCGCTGGAGGATTGTCTCCCGTTAGAGAGCACGGAGAGATTAAGCATAGAGAAGAATCATTTAGGGAAAGAGATTAAGAGAATGTTGAATTGCGATTATAGGGAGGAGCTTGAAAAGGAATCAATGGAGAATTGGAAAGGGAAGATGGAAAAGCATGGATTTAGCGGGATGAAATTGAGCTCGAAATGTATGATACAAGCTAAGTTGTTGTTGAAAATAGGAACCCATTTTTGGCCTATGCAATTTGATGGAGAGAATAGTAATGGTGGATTTAGGGTTTTCGAAAGAGATGACGGAAATGAGATTTCTTTAGGATGGCAAGATAGGACTTTACTTACTGCCTCTGCTTGGCATTGTGTCTAGTGTATAGACGGAAAAGGATTCGAGAAATCCGAGCCATTCATCTAGAAACTGAACGGTTCTGATTTTCTTAACTAAAAATTTATTAATAAATGGTTGGGAAAATCATAACATAAATGACTATGATTTCTTAAGTTGTTTCCGACAAAATCTTGGTATAAATCATTACTTGCTAGCAATTTTGCTAACACATTTTTTTGTAAGTTCAATAAAATGAATTCAATGTCATTTATTTTCTTTTTCTTTTTTTCCTTCATACATTGGTATTTAACTTCCTTTTTTCCTTTAGTCATGTAAATGATTAATTGTTTGTTAATATAACTTAAAACTGTAATACATTGTTTTGTTGGCTTTCCTCTGTAGTTAATTAATTATGCGATTATTGGAGATTCGTAAGTTGTAATTTGGTAGCATAAGATGAATGATGGTCAGTACTAAGTGGTAACTTAAAAAATGATAAGATTTGAAATAGGGAGAAAAATAAAAAAATGTAACTAATTGCCTTCCAGTCCTTTTCTAAAGAGTAAACTTCACTTCACCGCAATGTTTTGACGTTTTGCTTTACCTGCTCACAAGAAAATATGTGATACTTTCAAGATTATGGATGAGATCTTTGAAAACAAAATATTTTACTGAGTCTTTCTTTTTACTAAATTTAGCATTCAATTAGCACCACTCTTTTGGGAGACAACGAAAAATTGCAAATTTCTCCTAAATTATAAAACTATTGGACAACTGTCGTAGTAGTTAGTATACTTAATCATAGGCGAGGTACCAGCCCAGCGCGACCCAAACCTGCTTTTTTGAGTTGAGCTTGGACACTTATTTTTAAAGAATGCTCGACCCGAGCCCGAGTCTAAACCTGCTAAAGTCCGAAGTTTAACGGAACAAGCTTGGTTTTAATGCATATACCTAACCCAGCCTGAACCTGGTTCGATGAATATTTATTTTATATAATATACATTTATATATTTTAGTTAATAATTAATTTAGAGTTTATTTATATTTTAGTATGTTTGACATTTGATCTTAAATGCAATAATTCATATTATGTTTTAAATAATTCATATGGAGAATGTAATTATATGTATCATTTGTACGTAATTATATAAAAATTTTCTTCTGTGTATAAAATATAAAATTTAGTATAGGCATGGGCCGAACTTGGGAACAACCTCGTAAGCTCGATCTGAGCCTAGCTCGAGCCCGAAGTTTTAAAACGTGGGTCAGGTAGGACTTGCGCGTTGATGCATTTAACAAAAATACAGAACAAACCCGGCTCGTACCTGCTCAAACTTTCCCGACGAACTGTACGTAGTTCACCTATTCAGTTTTAAAGTTAAAGTTTGAAAATTGACAAATCATCTTTATTGGACTTCCTTGATCACTATAGACTTGAGAAATGAAATTCAAAAATATTAAATTTTTGATGAAAACCATCTCAACTTCTACTTCTCTCACTGCCATCATTACCACTACCACCATCTTTGACACAATCATCACTAATTCTATTGCTTATCGATTTTTCTCTACCCTTGCATTTGTCACTGCAACCTCCTCTATCCTCCATCATCATGATCATCGTCGTTACTGACATCACCACCTATGCTTCTTGCACATTGACCTTTGTCGACGCCGCCATCACCAGGAGAACATGCATCTTTGCTCCTATGACCTTCACCATTGTCGCCATTTGAACCATGCTAACATCACCAATATTTTATCGACGTCGCTTTCACCACTACCTATTTCATGTTCACCATCCCCTTCTTCTCCAACTGCAACTCTAACCCCTCCTTTGCCACCACCAGCCATTCCCTTCCTACTACCATTATTGCCTCCGTCACCCCGCCTTTAATTCCTTCACTATCACCGTCAAATCCGCCAGCTCTGTTACCATCTTCAGTTGTATATATGTTTATAAATGGTGTTAAATTTTGATATTATAGTATTAAAATGAACATAAATGTAAAGAAACATAAAGATAAACTAATTTTTCAATTTTTAATTTTATTATGTAAATTGAAAAATGAAATTTTGGAAAAGAAAAATAATTGAAAAATGAGAATTAAAATTAAAAAACTCATTTGAGTTGCAGAAAAAGTTCTAAAAATGTATTAAGTCTAGTGAAAATATAATTGTAAAGTTGATATTTGCAAAATAAAAGTGGTGACGTGGCCAAGAGGAAGCTGCTCTCAAATTCTTGCAGAAAATCCCGTCCTGAATCAGAAAGTTTGAGGAGACCTTTTTCTTCTTCTTCTTCTTCGAGTGAAATCCCAATTTCTCAGTGACCAATTTATAAATCAACTGCTAAATACTCGATATTCAGTCTCTTCCGCAAAAGGCATGGAGGATCTCAGATCCGCAATGGAAGAACACATGGATCTAATGTCAGATCTCGTTCACAAACTCTCCTCTGAATTCCGCGCCGGCATTCGACCTGCTTACAATAATTTTTTGGGATTCTTTCATGCTATCGACTGGACGGTACTCTCAACGTCGTTACTTCACTACAATTACTACTTCATTTCGGTCCGTCCTTCAATTAAATTCTTTTTTGGAACTATTGTATTGCAGGAACCATGGCTTATTGGTTTGTTAGCATTTCATTTTTCATTGCTGATAGTAGCCATCTTCTCAAGAAAACATATCAACTTCCAGATGTCCTTGTTTCTCCTAGCTTGTAAGTTTTCCTTTCTTCTTGAACCCTGATATTGAACGTGTTTCTTTGTGTGTTTTCATTTCTCTGCTTATATATTTCATTACTAGAACATAATTTATTGGGCGTTTGATGTACCAGAAACATAAGGTAATCATTCATATGTATGAATTGTGTTGTGATGTAGCCAATTTCGAAATCCATTCTTATGAGGCAATTGACTTGTGGAAGATTTTAAAATTTCTTGTTTGCTTATTGCATAAAAACTAAAAACATTTCCCTTAGTACTTCTGGAAATTATGTACAAGGTAGAAATTGCATGTTCAATTGTGCTTTTCTCTAGATTGATCTTAATAACTATTTTAGAGATCAGCGATACGGTGGCTTTGTTGTGCTCTTATAAGGACTGGACTATTTTCTTGCCATGCGTCTCTTTTTCTTTCTAGAACAATAGAATTCAATTTTCTAAACTTGTGCACTTTTCTATGTGTTTATGCATTAATGAAAAATGGATCCTTGAGTTATATTTGATATATATTTTGCTTCCTATGGTCATTAAAGGGTGCTATTAATACTCTTCGTACACTTGCTAGATGTGACCTTGTGTTGTTACTCAAAATATAGGCTGTATTGAGTCCATATTGTAATTGCCAATCACTATTTAATATGCCCTATGCAGAAATTTGTGTAAAATAGATTTCATCTTAGTTTATGCATCATGATGTTTTCTTCCTTGCATGGTGTTGCTTTTGTTAGTGAAACAGATCTTCAATATATTTGTTCAGGTTTGGCTGCAGAATATTGACTCATTAGATATCGAGACACAAATGACACTCTAACATTATCCAATTTTTAATCTAATGGTGGACATAGTTTCATTCCATCACAAATAATAGAAAAAACTTTTCTAGATTTCCCTGATCATGGCCGACTTGCTTGTGTTCCATCTTTGCTCATCTTCTTCACTTCATCTTTATTCTACTCAAGAGTTGGAGCATTAACAGAATGATCAAACATTCAATTTTTCACACAATTGACCTTGATTAGACTATCTTTCCCAACTCCATCAATTTCATATACATATTACAATTGCTCATCTCCATCTTTATTTTCTTCGACAATGGCAAATTGTTTATCACCATATATTTAGAAGTCAAGTGTCTAAATCCAGCAATAAATTAAGTCTTCCTTTTCTATCCGCACCCGGTAATGCCATATTGTTCCCTCTTAATGCCTTATAAGTTTATTTATCTTCGAAATGTCACATTGAAGAAGAGTATATTAGAATTATGTTAAATAATGTGAAATTTGAAGAACAAAGCAGGCTCTAAGTTGATGATGATCTCAGATAAGAAGCATCAGCTTTCTCTAGCCATTTCTTGCAAATTCTGATAAAGGCTCTATATTATGCTGATATATGGGTGAATAACTTCTGTCAAATTTTAACTCGGAATACTATCGATGCAGTGGGAGGAGTGTACTTTGCTGAAAGGCTGAACAAAGTTATGGGTGACAACTGGAAAAGCTTTGCAAGGCAGAATTATTTTGATCGACATGGACTCTTTCTTTCGACTCTCTGGTCGGGGCCTCTTCTCATCGTTGCAATAATTGTCTTGGTAAGTAATTGCTTTCATCATAAATCTATCCGATCCTTGTCTTTATTTTTTTGCTGTTTTTTTGCCTATCTGTTCATAATGTATTATTGTCTATGCAGATAAACACTCTCTTTTCGATGTGTCGCCTTATTGTGAGATGGAAAAGGGCGGAACTCAGACACCAGGCTAGATTGTCTCGCAACAAACAAGAATGATTCATGATGCTCATATTTATTCTAGTTGGCGGTTGAAGATTATAGTTTTGTTTCCTACAGGAAGTTTTGTTTCCTAGTTCGATTGCAGATGTAGCCTTTCTATCATTTAAGGTTATTTATTGTCAAAAAACCTCTGCTTTAGGAGTAAAACTTACAGGTCTATATGATGCTCAATCAACTAAAGCCCACAAATTATTCACATGAATTCTCTTGAATGCTTTTAAAAATAAAATTGTCTAAAATTGCTTTCTAAGGTATTACTTAATTGTCGATTGTGAGGTGATCATACAAGATAAGGATCATTGCTTTCAAAGTATTTGTTCCTGCACAAAACTGTTCCATACGGTTCGAACAAAACAGTGGAGGATCATATTTTTTCTTTCTCCCAGCTTTACTCTACAGCTAATAAAGTGAATTTTTTAAAGTTTAAATTGCGTTTTTGGAACTTTCCTCAAAGGTGTTTTTGGTGTAAGCACACTCAACGTAAACATCCCAACAAAAAACAGTGTCTTGCAAATACTAAAACTGTAGTTTTGCCAATTGAAGGTGAAAACAACAATTTGCTGCTGACGGGAACTGTAATTGTTTAGTAAATAACTTTCGGGCAGTTTTCAATTGGAAAAATCATGCTAGATAACATTTTTAAAACTATTTATTTTAATCTGCTAATAACAACAAATTAAAATGTAAACTGGCCGTACTATAGTTACCAAATGTAGAATGTGATTTATTAAGTTAAAGTTGATATAATATTGAATTATTGATAACTATAGTTGTTTTGAAATGATAATTTTCAAAAATATATTTTCACTAATTTTCTATAAACCGTTTCTGGGATAATTATGAAGTAATTAATTGATTTTATAAAATGGTCTGTTTACCCTAATAATTAGCATGCTCAGACTCATAAAAAATGGCCGTTTGATTTTTTTGAATTTTGATATAACAAATCCTCCAACGGTCAACTTTTCCCAAAAGAAAATTTAAAATCAAATCAATCATACTATTTCCCCCTTCATCTCATTTCAACCAAAATCGAACAAAATATCTCTTCAGTTTCTTCTCTGTCTCACTCTAAAATCCAGATTATACTATCTCTTTCTGAATCACTGCAAACCCTAGAGAGAGAGATTGGTTATAAGCCATAACAATGAGCAATTCAGAGAGGAAATATGAAGATGAAGACGGAACAAGATTGATTCCTGTTTTTACAGTAATAAAGAATGGGGTCATTCTCAAGAACATTTTCGTCGTCAACAAACCACTGGAACAAATTTCAGGTCTCAGCTCCATCAAGTTCGTTGAAAACTCCGAGAATCCCGATCATCAAACTGAGGAAATCTTGATTGTCGGTCGACATCCAGATTGCAACATTGTGCTGATGCATCCGAGTATCAGCCGATTTCACCTTCAAATCAATTCCAGCCCATCGCTAAAGAAGCTCTTTGTAACCGATTTATCCTCTGGTAATTTTAATCTATGCTGAATATTCTTCTTTTTGTGAGAAATCGTCATATATTTTCAATTTATCTGCTTCTGGGCTGTATCTTTATGGTTCCGCTTAAATGGAATTAGGTTAGTGATTTGTTTCTCTTTCTTGGTTTTTAATTAGATTAATCAATAATTTAGAGCTCTTATGTGCTTGTTATACTTCGTCTCAATTCAATTTTCGAATTTCCACTGAAGCTATGGAATTGTCGTCCGTTTTTGATCGGTTAATTTGTTCTTGTATAGTCCATGGGACCTGGATTTCAGAGAAGAAGATTGACCCAGGGTTTCGCGTAGAGATGAAAGAAGGTGATACAATAAGGATGGGTGGCTCGACAAGAGTTTATAGACTGCATTGGATTCCTCTGAGTCGTGCATATGATTCTGAAAATCCATTCGTATCAGAATTGGATTTGGCATCAATTCGGGAGAAAGAAGAGGTAAACATCGAATCAATGCCTCGGTTCAGTAAAATCATACATAGATTAATAATAGAACAAAGATGCTATGCTTGAATGTTTTATCAGAGATGTTTGAATTGCTATTTTCTATTGGGATTATGCAGAATGAAGATCTGTTGGCCACTGAAATCAAAAGCGTTGAAGAGAAAGACTCATTAGTAGTGCTAGACAAAGCAGAAGATAAACAGAAGGTTGTTAAAATATTATTTATAATGGCAGTGTCTGAGGAAATGGTTGATTGAATGTATTTAATTCATTCTTTGTTTATGCATTATACTGTTTTATGCAGGACACTGATTTCTTGGTTTCTGAGAAAAGAGAAACTCATACTCAGGATGTTGTCTCATTATTGCGTGATGACAAAAAATTTGGGGTGATTTTGAATGAAGAGATCCCATCATCAATGTCTGTAGAGATGAATTTTTACCAAGAAGAAGAAATAGAGAACTCTTCTACAAATGATAATGAACTGAGCCTCAAATCTGTTGGAGGAGCTATTTTGCAGACCTTGAGTGCGATTTTCTACGATTGCAACCAGAGTCCAGAATATTATTCCGCTGAAGAAGATGTAGACATTTCAATGATGACAAGATTACAGCTGGAGTCCCGTGTTGAAGTCAGCTCAGATTCTCCATCATCCATTCTGGAAGAGGATTCAGCATCTAAAACAACTACAGAAACAAAAAGTCAGAGTTTGTTGAGGAAGGAGAAGGAACAAATGGTTGGTACTCCTCCAGTACAATTTGTGCAGTTATCCATGGAAGCTCTAGAGCCTTTAACATACAATGAATGTCTTAACAAAGAAAACCAGTCTCCAGAAGATCTTCCAGAAGGAAATGGCTGGAACACATCTGAGAATAAACGGTTGAACCTTCAAAATAGAAGTAGTGATGACTCAGATGTCGCTGTAGTACTTGACGAAACAAAAAATCAGAGTCCTTTTAGAAAAGAATGCAAACTGAGTCAGACTGCAGTTGATGACCTTGATGCCATTGAAATACTTGAAGCAACAGAAAATTCTTGTTCTAACAGGAAAGAAGGCAAACTGAAAGAGACAACAATTGATGATCCTGCTGCCACTGAAGTACTTACTGAAGCAGAAAATCAGAGTCCCTTAAGGAAAGATGGCTTACTGAGAATGCCGACACTTGTTTCGACTGCTCATCTTGAAACAGAAGAATCCTCAAATTCTCCTGAAGTTCTCTCTCAAAGAAAGCAATGCCAAACCCCAAGAATTAACTTTCCTGAAGTTGGAAATTTAGAGAATGTAATGGGCTCCAGTGATAGATCAGAAAAAAGAAGTGGTCCGTGTGACATTTGGTCAAGAAGAGGGAAACCTCCTTCTGCTGCTCTTCAGCTTCAGACAAGTAGGACCCGAAGAAAAACCAGGAAAGATGATGAATGGGAGAATCAGGAGAATATTGATATTAAATCAATTGCAAAGGACTGTCTCTCTTTTCAAGAAGCAATGGTTGAAGAAGTGTACACTCCAGAAAAAGAGAATCCCACTCCTAATACTTCTACAAAGAGGTCACTGAAGAAGAACATTGAAAGCAAATCAGCTACAAGAGCACTATTTTCGGGTATGGAAGCAATGGTTGAAGAGGTATACACTCCAGACAAGGAGAACCGCACACCAAAGAGATCACTGAAGAAGACTATTAAATGCAAATCAGCTACAAGATCACTATTTTCAGATATAGAAGCAATGGTTGAAGAAGTATACACTCCAGACAAGGAGAATCGCACACCAAATACTTCTTTAATGAGGTCCAAGAAGAAATCCAGTTTTGATTTAGAAAATAACATGATTACCTCTTCTGACAAAGACAGGCTCACTCCTGTGATCTTCCAAGAAAAGAACTCTGCAAGGTCCTCAAGGCAGCACTTCAAGTTAGAAAATGACATTGTACTTAAGGAAAGAAGAGCAGAAAGGGTTCCATTGCAGCCATTAATTTCCAACTCACCTGTGAGGTTGTTATCTGAAGCTTCATTTCCTAGACCAGTCAAACCAAGCAGTAGTTCCATCAGCTGTAATCAAAAGGTTACGGTATCAAATTCAGTAAGTTGAAGATAACCTCCTTATTCCATTAGCTTGTCATTGTTTGAGTAACAATAACAAAAGTTGTTTCAGGTGAACTCTGTTGGAGACGGAAGAAGGAAATGGATTATGATAGCTGATACTACATCTCTTTTAAACAAGGAAACAAGGGGGGCATTGGAGCTTCTACAAGGTCTCAAGGGGACTCATTTGATCATTCCAAGAATAGGTAACACCAAGTTTATATCAATTATCACAGGACAATTTCTTTTTGACTCAATACATCCGGACCCCCCTAACTTTGTCCCTATACACCATTTTCCCCCATGAACTTTCAAAAGTTCCGAACAACACCCTGAACTTACAAAAAGTGCACCAATTTGCCCCTTGATGCCGCATGTCAGAATCTGACCGGAGAGAAAATCAGGAAAATAGCACATTTATAAAAGTAAAAAACAATCAGAAGCTGACACGTGGCAATGAACTTTTGAAGAGTTCAGGAGGGAAAATAGTGTTCAGGTACAAGTTCAGGCTCCAGATGTATTAAGCCTTTCTTTTTTGACAAGCATCAATGGTTATTTTTGTGTACTTCCAGTCATACAAGAACTGGATTCGCTGAAGAGGTGTAACAGCCTGTTCAGGAGAAAAAGCGAGGCATCGGTGGTATTAGAATGGATAGAAGAATGTATGCTGAAAACCAAATGGTGGATCCATGTCCAGACCTCAGAAGAGGAAGCAAGGCCAATTGCCCCAACTCCACCTGCTACTCCCTTGTTAATGAAGGAAAGTGAGGTTTTTCCTTTAGAAATTGTTTCACCAACCGCAGAAGACCACATCCTCGATTGTGCTCTCTTCTACAAGAAGATGAACAACGATCGACACATCGCCCTTCTTTCGAACAACGTAACATTGAAAATCAAAGCAATGGCTGAGGTAATTAGCCTCATCAAAATTGAATTTTGCCTGGATCTTGATATTGTTGTCTTACAAAAAAAAAAATTTGAATCTGGTACAGGGTCTGATATGTGAGACAGCTCAGGAATTTCGAGACAGCCTTGTAAACCCTTTCTCGGAGAGATTCTTGTGGGCAGATAGCTCTCCTAGAGGACAAACTTGGTCTGTTTTTGATGATGTAGTGCTCAAGGAAAAGTATTACAGGAGTCCTTCCAAGAAATCATCGAGGGGAGAAAGTGCCAAGGGTTTGAAACTTATTTTACTCCATAATTCTCAGTTCGTTAAATCAACCTAGAATTCTATTTCAATTTGGCTACTTGTCTGTGTATCTCTTCTAGACCTGTGAATTCATCATTGAATGAATTATGCAAGGGATATTGAATTCTTCTTCGTTTTTTGTGGACCTTTGCTGTTCTTTTCTAGAAGATAATATAATACTTGCTTGCCTCGCGATTTCGCGATAAAATTCATTTGATTGGTGAATATAATCACTAGTTGCAACTATGTTACTATAATCTTCATGATGAATAGATGGGTAAAAAAGGAACATTTATTTGAAGTCACAGATAACAACCAATTACAGCTATAGGATGAACTAGAAGCCTTAATATTTAAATATCACAGTAACTCTTGCCAAACCATTATACAAACATCAGGCAAGATTATTGTTACAACTGGAATCTCCATTTTTCTCACTGTAACTACAAGACATTAAATACGAGAACGAACTTTCTGAATCATCATATGAATTTCGAGCAAACTCCGAAAACCCGCCAAAATTGCACGAATCGAAGTTCAATGGCGAAAAACAACTACCAAGATCGTCCCCACTCTCCTTCAAATTAACATCCATCATATTCACATCCCCATTTCCAGCACCAACACCAACACTACAATTCACGCTCAAAACCCTGTTTGCCACTTCGTTTTCCGCCCCTTTACCCGATTTAGGAGCCATCACTTTCATTTCCTCAATCGGTATAGCAGGCGTATGACCCTGGAACAGAGCAATGTGCCCAAACAGCTTGTCCTTCCTCGAAAACGTGGTCCCACATGAACAAATCCATTTATCTCTCCCGCAATGCTTCTCATGAGTCTTGAGGTCAGCCATGACCGAGAATTTCTTCGTCTTGCATCGGCTGCAAACGTAGCTCTTGTCACAGTGGGTCCTCTTGTAGTGGTTTTTCACGCACAGAATCGTCTTCAAAGGTTGAAACTTTTTGTGATCCTTGTTTCGCTTGCAACCGGCGAACGGGCATGAGTATCGCTTCGTAGGCGCGGGATCCATGGCCGATTCTTTGTTCGGTTTCGCGAGCGCGGCTGCGGTTTTGTACTCGTCGCCATGTCCCCGCATGTGCATTCGTAAATTCGCGTCTCGCTTGAAACCTTTCCCGCATATCGCGCAGAAGTGAGTGTGCGGCGCGAGAATTTCTTCCTTCTCGAGCTGCAAAATCTCGAACGAACCCGTTGGAAGATTCTCCCCTTCATCGTTTTCCTCTTCATCTTTAAAGTCGTGATCTTCGATATCGTTGTTCTTCTGATTCAATGGATCGGCCGCTTTAGGAGACGATGATTTTAAGAGCGGCTGCTTTGATGGAAGAAGACTGCCAGCTGTCGAGATGAGCTGGACAATGATTGAAGTAAGATCAGTGGTAACAAGCTGTTGTTGCTGTTGAATAGCGAGGTCGTTGACCTGGCCCTTTTGGCTGGCGATCAAACGGACTAGATCTTGTAATTGATGGATCTTTTGTTCAAGGGTCGAGAGGTTGTTGAGCATAGCCCTTGGATCCCAATCTTGAATTTGATTGGCTCGAAGAGTGTCGTTTTGGGTTTCGGTTGGTTGGTCGAAAAATTGTTGGAACGATGAATCGGTCCTGATGTTGTAGTCTAGCCATTGCTGCGGTGAATGGTTAATGGAAGACAAAGAATTTGCCCACGATTCGGCACTTAGTTTCTTACCCAGATCCATTTTTCGAGTCCTTTCTTAGTAGTCAAAGGTCAAATCTAATTCAAGCTGTGAAATGTTCATTAGTTTCTCGCATAAACCAATATGTTAGAAAAATATAGCTTTCAATCATGATAAGATAACACAGTTTCCATATACAAATCAAATCATGAAAAGACTTGCCCTAGAACCCAGCAATCCAAAGTCAAATCAGTAACTTAAAAAGAACAATTCCAGGTATCAAAATCCTAAATTAAATTTCAATTCATCTCAATCTGATACTCAATTTAGAACTCATCTGTGTAATGTAAGCTCATCTGCATCCAAAAGGTAAACTGAGCAATGAAGATTCCAATTTCCAACTCACTTTTTATATCAACAAGGGCATAAAGATAGTAAAAATCTAATCTTTTTTCAATTCCATGATAACCCAGAATCCCAAATTTTATCACAATTGCAAAGGTTAAAAAAAAAAGAATCAGTTGACCAAATCAAATATAAAAGATTGAAACTTGAATCATCAAAATTAAAACAAGCATACAGACATTAAAAACTACAAAGAAAAAGATTAGAAACAAATACCAGATTCAAGAGAGCTTGAGGTGGGCTTCATTTTTCAATTGGGAAGATAAAGAAAGGATACAATAGTGTAAGCTGCAATCAAAATATAGGAGCAGACTTGAGTCTCTAGAGAATTTGAGTGCGGACAGGTGCCATTAAAGCGGAAATCATGACCGTCGATATGTCAACTATGATATCTGTGATGCATGACTGTTAAATCAGAGCCGTTGAGTAGATTCATCAGGATTGGGTGCTTGGGACAGATAAGACAAGAAAGTTTTGATAGGGGTTGATGGTGGGACCCAAACCACTAGCACAAACTCAAAACATCTACATATATTTAGTTATATAGGATGCTTCGATCTTCTTCTCTTAATTTGAAGCATTTGACTTTCCATCGCCTCTTTCCATTGCACTTAATTTGGAATGTCAATTCTTTTACAAAAAAACTAGATTATCAGAAAATTCTTTGTTACATCAAAATTAACATCTATATTGATATAAAATTTTTTAGGTAAATTCAAAGTGAATATAACATTATATCTGTAGTTAAAATGAAATAAATTTCAATATGTACAAAGTAAAAAAATTTAGTTAAATTGACATTAAAGAGTTAGTTAAAGGTTCGGCTAAAGTGGTTGATTAATCAATAATTAATGATTAAATTTTGTGTATAAATAACCATCTTCAGAACTCATTTCTTCATCCCAACTTTTGTTTTTCTTATTCGGTTTTTGTATTTCTTCTCTTATATTTGTAATATTTCTCTTGGTGAAATATTAATTTGGTAGTGTCGAAGGACGCATGCATAATTGGCCGAACCTCATTAAATTTTGGTGTTCTTTCTATTTAGTTTTTTTTGCATTAATTTTATAATTTGCTAGTCGTTTCCGCAACAATTAGTATCCGAGCTTGGTTAGGAAAAATACTATGCTCTGTGTGTTGTAGGTAGACTTGTTCGCGGGCCAGCCTACCTAGCCCGAGCCCACTTCAACAGGTCAGACTTGGACACTCGATCTTTTTAAAAGCCCGAGCCCGAAGATTTATGGGCTACGCTTGGTTTTTATATAAATACTCAAGCCTAGCCCGACGAATAATTTTATTTATTTATTATATATTTATATATTAAATTGATAATTATTTTAAGATTTTATATTTTATGCAATAAAATTTGTATACTAAATTACAATAAATGTTATTAAATATTAAAGATTTTAAGTAAATAATGCAATTATATT
>CATIWQ010017500.1:0-10062 GCA_949673415.1 Euphorbia schlechtendalii | reverse complement strand
CAAGTGTGCACTCCGCACTCTCTTAACTTTTTCGATGAAACGTCATGATCGCACTGGTCAAAACCAGTCAATCCAATTACACTAAAATAATAACATTCCGGATAGCAGCGTGGTGTTCTTAATAATGTGGCGGGGCTTCTTCAGATCAGGACGAGCTACAAAATTAGGGACTTCGCTATGGCTAGCAATCGCTTGGTCACTTTGGACATCGAGAAATAAGTTCGTCTTTGAAGGAAGTCAAGCACCGATTGATCACATTAGTTTTTGTTTACGTCTTTGTTGGTTTCATTTTAAATGTAAGAAACGTTTTGTTTGTGGCTCGGAGTCTAATCTATTTGTAAACCCGAGCTTTTTACTTTCTTGTAATCGATGAGACACTCATCTTGAGTTTCTCTTTTATTTATAAAAGAGGAGTAGGTGTTTTGTAGGCAAGTGTATGCATCAACCTAGTTGGGACATACGCCCCGAAATTTTCACCTGCTCCAACCTTTTGCTCTCTCGGGAGACACACCATCTCCCTAGGGGGTTTTCAAACAAGAGAATCTTGCTTCTATACTAAAATATGATTGTTTTTGTAAATCACTGTAATAGTATATAAACAAGTAACCAACATGTGTATATTTATGAGAAAAATGAATTAGGTGAGGTCATATATATCGAAGAAAGTGACATCATCCCATTCAACTTCAACTCATCCGGTACAAGTTAATTGTATAAAAATCAATTGTTACATGTGAATGGGATTTGAATAACTGGGTTGGCCTATAATTTCACATGTGGGGATCTTCAGAATTAAAATGACTTATATTTGGGAGACTTCCAAAGTCTACATATATTATAGAATTATTAGAGAACTCCTAGTTGTTGGTTCTTTCAATTGTATATAAAGAGGTGTCGGATTGGACACAAAGTGAAGAGAAGAAGAGATTGAAATTAATATCATAAGCTTGAGTCTAGTCCAGACATTAAATTCCATGGCATCTTTGATTAAAAGTGTTCATAATAGCGTAGTCAATTTCATTCAAAGAAACAGAGTTGATGATGTACTAGTTAACGAGATTGTGAGAAGTCATCATCCGGATGGTAGGCAAGTGGATGTCCACCACTTATTTGATATTGTCTCGAGAGTCTTGCTTCATCCTCAAAATGGCGTTTCTGATGCTGCTGTATGTTCTTCATACTCATTTTCCTTAATATTTTCGATAGCAACTCTAACATGAATATATGAATTATGTATGTTTACAGAGAGAAATTGCTGACACCGAAACCATTTGGAATTTCTTCTGTGAGGTTGATTATTTACCCCATTTCTAGTTTGTTTAGTTTTTTTATATAATTTCTCTGTTATCTATCTAACATTTGTTTTGCAGAGAATGGATGGCATACCGTCGGAAAGCATTAGCAAACTCTCCTGCGAGGTCTTTTTATTTTTAATTTTTATTATATTTTGAAATACGATAGGAGTGAATTTATATGTAAATATTGACAATGCATCTTGATGGTGTTTAGAATACCTAGCTTAAATGTTGTCATCATTTTTATTTTATTTATTTTTCTCCTCAAAATTTCCAACAGATGGCATGTAGTTGCCCGGGCAAAGATGTGAACGTCAAAACAAAGGAAATGCTGAAAAATTACCTGTCAAGTTATTATTGGGATGCAAAAATGGTCATAGCCTTAGCTGCTTTTGCTGTGAACTACGGACAATTTCGGCTACTTACTGAGTTTAACAACCCAATTGCCAAGCATGTTGCTTTGCTAAAACGCCTTCAAGGATTCATAAAAACTCCAGCCTCGTATGAAAATTTAATTGCTGGTATGGATCAGGTTATTGAGGCTACCTTGAGTTTGACCCGATGCGTTCTCCAATTCAGCAAGTATTTTGGAACTAGTAACCCAAAAGTCTCCCCTTCCACTGTTAGAAATGTGGCTAAAGCTGCTTATTTGGCAATCCATAGTGTTTTAATCTGCGGCACTCATATTTCTTGTCTTGGCTGGAAAACTGAGTGCGTACTTTATTAACTAACTAATTTCGCAATTAGGTTTGCTTAAGTGGACTAAATCAAAATTCAATTATTTATATATTTCTATGTCAGGGCTCTTATTGACGATACGTTGTCTACTCTGGCTGCCAATATCAACAGTCTCACCCAAGATCTCCAGAAAGAATACGAAAACTGCAAAGAGGATCAGGGTATATAGTTACACTATACGTTTCATTCAAATATATTGATCAGACATCAATTTCAATTTTATCAAAAATATTTATTAATGAATCCGGCCATAAATTGTTATGCAGAGAATTACATTTTAGTGTCTCAATTGTTCAAAGACAAGCTGGAAAATAACATTAACATTCTCAAGGCCTTGTTTCATGATGTGAAATCACCACTTGTTGCTATCCACAATCATGTTATTACTGAGGTTCGTTAATTGTTTGTTTATTACAAAAATTCTGCCAACAATTTCTGAAGTAAAAGATGAAACTTATAACTAAAATGATCTATCTCCATCCATTTATTTATATGTAGGTGACTTGGGATCAATTGGAGAGCAAGAAAGTGTTGCTTTTCATATCCAGTTATTATCCTGGCATTGAGAAAGAGATTAAGGATCTTGCTGAGGCTTACAAAGAGTGTGAGGAGACAATTGAATATAAGCTCGTGTGGTTTCCTATCAATATTACCAATGAAAATGAATTTTCCCAAATGCAATCTCTAATGCCTTGGTACTCTGTACACGACCCCTCCGTTATAAGAGGGGGAGCCTATCGATACATCGAGAAGTTATGGAAGAAATTTGGCCAAAAGCAGGCAATTCTTGTGCCTCTCGGTGCACAAGAATTGCAGGAATCCTTCTATACCGTTGATTGGCTTTGGTCGAACATTTTGGACCGGATCGAATTACCATCAGAGGAGAACCACTTGTCCCTGGAATGTCTCCTTAGTCGTCTCCATCAACCTAAAAAGGTGGACAATATTTGTTTAATTTTGTGATTGAGCTTAATTTTGTGCATGTCTGATATTTTTTTTGATACATTTATAATAACAGCCAATTATATGCCTATTCGGAGGAGAAGAGCTCAAGTGGATTCAAAATTTTACTAACATCATAGATACTCATAATGCCAAATGCACAACACTTGACATTGAATTGGTATATGTGAGTAAGCGTGATTCCTTGGATGAACACTCAATAGACATTTTCAAATTCCTCGAGGCAAAATCTGTCACCTTTTGGACAGCAAATGATAGCAAATGTCGACGTTTTTGGGGCCGGTTGGAGGTCCAGTTTTCCACAGCCATTAGAAATGGTAGGAATACTAAACAACACATGATGAAAGAGGCATTAACTTTGCTCGGCTATAATTCCAACAACACTGGATGGGCTGTGTTTGGTCAATTGGATTCCATGCTATCAGTTAAAATGGCCAAAGCTTCAGCGCAAGTTGCTGAATTGGTGTTAATGGAAACCGAAAAATGGTGGACCGGAGGTAGCATCACTGATTTTCTCCAAAAACTCAGCATCCAGTTGGACGAAAAAGCTAAAACTCAACCTCATCACTGTTGTCACATTATGCTTCCAGCAACAATTGGAGACATTGCTCGTGAGATCACCTGCCCTGTGTGTGAGAAAACTATGGGTAATTTTCGATTCTTCCGTTGCTGCATTTGATGGAGACAATGTGATCAGCTGCAGGCTTCAGATTCTACTTGTGTTAGGGTTTGCTATGCTTTGGGTGATGTCTGTGTGGAATAACTGATCTTTTATCACAGGGTCTGTGTTTTGTCTAATTTCTTTCTTCATTTGTGTCGGTCTGTTTTTAATTTATGGTTTAATAAAATTGAAGCCTTTATGCTTTGTGCTGTTACATCTATGCTAATGACTTTATTTCGAGAATCTAATCAGATATAACAAAAACGTGTTGTTCCACATCTTCTGTAATTTCCAATCAATAACTAGCCATAACTATTGACTTCCAAATCCTTCTATGCTTTGACAGTTCAACATTCCAATCCATTGTACAAAAAAGTGCTTCAATGTAATTGGAAGTACTTAGCAAAATTAATAAAAATTCCTATTCGATATGAATTGGTGTTTTGTATATCCACGACTCATGAACAGAGCCATGGGTTTTCTGCTAGGGTACCATTTATGGAATACATGAGTCTCAACAGTGTTGGACTCACTTTTGTTTTTGAAGAAAAGAACTGAGCTAGGTGCAAGGGAGAGCTAAACAACCTAACTAGGTTGGGGCATTAGGCAAACCAAAGACGCTAACTTGGAAGAGAGAATATATTAATGACGAAAAGTTAAACCTCGAGGAGGGGCCCAGATAAGTGAAAAGATCTGTTACAGAAAGAGTAACTAATATCTTATTACAATTAAAGGTGAACCAAGTAAAAGGAATTACACGGCATAAAAACTCTCCCGAAGATTCTGATCCATTGAAGATGAGTTTGTTTCTTTTCTTCGACATTCCCAACATATATATTTTAATGAAAGTGAGGATGATAGAAACGGCGGGGAATGGCACCCAGCCAACGGGACCACTAGCCTCTACTTTATTAAAAAGAAAGAAAAATGTACAAAAAGAAAAAAACGCATCTAACATTTTTTTTTTTTTGAACCGATTATACATGTGACCCAATAAATCATGTACATAAAGAGGAAAACAAAAGACAAGGACGTCACTCCAAGACATATCCAAATGCTTGAATTTACAATCCTGCCCTGCGAAATTCCATCCCTCACAAATCTTTGTCGAAGCAAAGTAAAACATATGCTCGGCTCATGATTAGCCCCCTACCCAGCCTAGCAAGCATTTCGGAGTTAACATCGTTAATTTTTCTTATTCCCTAACCCCCAAAAGAGATCGACTGAAGTCACTATTTACCACCTCTGTTTGCTCAATTAACTTCGTCCAAATAAAATTACGAGCAGACCTCTCAAGACAATCCATCAACGATCTCAGCCACTTGTAGATAGCAAAAGAGTGAAATAGAGAGCTATTAATAACTGTTTGAACCAAAACAATCCTTCCAGCCATGGAAAGTGTATTGTCTGTTAGAGATAAAAGCCGAAAGAACCTAGAACCGCAACAAGGAAGTCCCATTCAAGAGTGTCCAAGGCTTTTTGAATGTCTATTTTCATGGCAAGATTTCCAGCAAAATTTCTATGATTAAGTAGATTCACTCCCTCCGAAGCTAAGGCACTATTTCATGGATATTCCTTTCCTTAATAAAGCCGAATTGGTTTGGCGAGAGGATGCGTGAAATAATGATTCCCAATCTATCAAGATGAATCTTAGTGATAATCTTAGAGCCAAAATTACTTAATACTATCAAGTGGATGTCTTCTGCGTTCACGGCACAATCTTTCTTTTGGAGAAGAATCATGAGGCTCGAGTTTAAGCCAAGCAACATTTGGCCCGAAGTAAAAATTGTTGGACTGCTCTGCAGATGTCATAGCCAATGATCGTGCAGTCGTGGCATAAATTTTTGAAAAAAGCACTTATGCAGTCATCTACTCTAGGGGTACTGTTCTCATTCATGCCAAAGATCTTAACTTTTATCGATTCAAAAGAAGGCATAAAATAAGCTATCATTCTCATCATCAGTCAGTAAATGGTGGATGATAGAAGAGACAAGCTTTCTTTGGGCAAGAGTAGCACTAAGATGGGTGACCTTTTGGGAATTCCTCATGTTGCTACCCTTAATTTCTTTTATCTGAATTTCCTAGATTTAAAGATATTTCTCAGAATGGATGGAAAAAATAGCTCTGCTAGGATTTTCTATCCCTTGACCATCGATTGGATTCTTGTGTAATCATTATATCTCGTATTCGGAATCTGGATTATTGTTCACGGTTTGGTTTATTCCTTTCTTTCTTGTTTGTCTCTTGGTTTACCATAGTTCTCCTACCATCGTTAATTATTCTAAGATTCCATCCCTTTTCCATCGTTAATTATTTTGTATTCTGGTTAGGATTATTGTTTCTTGATCGGAATCATAATTAATTTTAGCTATTGGTGTTATTGGTTTGCGAATGGTTCTATTATTCTCTCCTTCAATAATTTACTAATTCTTTGCCAAAATTCTGCTGTTCCTCCTAGGTGTTGTCAAGTTTCTACTAGAAATCAGTCAACCGGTGCAATTGCTTGCTTTCTTGCCTATTACTTATCAGATCAGGTTTTCTATAAACCACAACCTGAATTTGAAGGTCATGATGGATTTAAATCAATCGTTTGCCTCTTTTATTACTAAATTATTTGAGCTTCAATGCTCTTCTCCGTGCAATCAGTCAAAGAAATCTACACAGGTTCCCGTCGATCAACCTAAGCAATAAACTTGTTTGCAAATAGCAAACGAAAAATCGCAGGTATCAGCCCCATGTTCTTCAAACGAAACTGCAGTGAAAAGGGAGGATTTAAATGTGTAAACATTACACAGACGTTCAATGAAAGCATGGTAGAATGATGAACCTTCTCCTCTATTGGGAGATTAATTTTAGGGAAAGGAAGCGCACAAAAGAAAGTTGGTCATCTTAAGGCCAATTTAACATCTATTTTGGTAATTAATCAAGACTAGAAGTTATTTTCGATTGGTAGAGGGTTCAACCATGTTATGCTTGATACTCAAGAAATTAAGGAATTGGTATGGAGTAATGAGGGTGTGAACTCAAAACCTGGTGTTTTCAGATTGCAGCCACGGGTTCCGGACTTCGATCCCTACTCTCATAACACTACCAATGCTCAAGTATGAGTTAAAATGATGGATCTTCCATGGGAATACTGAGATCTGAGGATTTTATCCGGGATTTCAAGCTATTTCTTCTGTTCCATGTACAACCATGCAATATCTGAAGGTACTTTCAGGCACTATGTTAGAGTTCTTTTTTATATGGATTGATCTAATCCATTTTCGCCTACAATTTGTGTTGAATGAGAAGGCCATGAATTATGGATTGAATTTGTTTATGAACCGGTTCCGAAGAAAATTATAGCAAAAATTCGTGCTAGTGAGTAGACCCCAAGATAATTTCCCAAGCATTGCCAAATTGACGTCATGAATATTTTTCAGCCCAAGACCTCTTGCCGCAAAAGATTTAACACATTTATGCCACGGGGTTGTGATTAGCTTTCTCTTTTCAATTGATCCCAACAAAATGAAGTTACGCATGGCTTTCTCAATTTCAGCAAGCAAATACGAAGGCCATTTATAGATGGCAAACGAATGAATGAGAAGCTTGTGATTACCTATTGGACCAAAACTAAATGGCCAGCCATGGAGAGAGCCGAACCCATCCAGCCAGCAAAACGATTGGTAATTTTCTCAAAAATATCATGTAAATGAGCAACCTTAGCGGCACCAAACAATAGAGGGACCCCTAAGTATGAAAAAGGAATTGAGCCCCGCTGCACCCCCATCACATCTGCCATACAAACAGCCCTACTAACGCTCACGTTGCTGCCAAAAAAGACATTGGACTTGTTCCAATTGACGTGCTTCCCTGAGTTCGCATAATAATGATAAAAAAATATCCCTCATAACCACCATATTCCTTCTATTAGCTTTGCAAAATAATAAAACATCATCCACATAAAGCAAGTGAGAAGGAAAGAGAACCTGTGAGGTGTTCGCTGGTTGAAACCGTTGGAGGGCAGGTTGAAAGTCAATACCGATGCCTCAACGGAAGGTGCCCCTGGCCCGTCAGGATGTGGTGGAATCTTTAGAGATTCTAATGGCATTTTTGTTTATAGTTTTTCTTTTTACAGGCCCTCATCTTTGGCATTCGTAGCGGAGTTAGAGGCTGCCATTTTTGTGATTAAAATGGCATCGAGCAAGGGATGGAATCGACTATGGATAGAAAGTGACTCAACGTTCGTGGTTCAGCTACTTCGTTCTACAAGTACTAGAGTACCGTGGCACATATGGGCTGATTGGATGGATTGCTTGAAGATGCTACAAAACATGCAAGTTTTGGTAACGCATATATACAAGGAGGGAAACATGATTGCAGATGCTCTTGCCAATCACGGAAGTCTTTCTCGAACTTTTTCAAAATGGCTTGAAGCTCTGGTTTTTTATCTCGGGCTGCTTTACCATGACTTTAATGGCATTTGTAACTATCATTTTAGATAGTTTTTTTTATTGCTTTTCTTTTAATTTTCAGCTTCCCCTTTGTAATGAACTCTTATTTTTTCTTTTTTTAATAAAGAGGGGTTGGTGTTTTGTAGGCAAGCGAACGCATCAACCTAGTTGGGACGTTCACCTCGAAATTTTCACCCGCCCCAATCTTTTTCCAAAGGAGAGACACAATGTTCCTCCAGAGGTTTTCAAAAAAAATTGCCGAAGCTAGCAAAAGAAAGGATGAAACGGCCTAGAACGTCTTCTCCCAATCCAAACAACAATGGCGAAAGCGGGTCTCCTTGTCGAACTCCCCTCATGCAACAAATGTACCCTTCAACACTGTTATGGGTCAAAATGGACAATCGGGCTGAAGCAAGGATTGCTCTAATCTAGCCAATGAGCACGTCCGAGAACCCAAAGGCATGCAAAACCGTTAATAAAAAATCCCAATCCATGGTGTCGAAAGCCTTTTAATGTCAACTTCAGCGCAATGTTCCCATTGTAAACATTTTTGTTAAGATTATTAACACCTTCCGATGCCATGGTGCTGCACTCATGTATCTGTCGGGCTTTAGTGACCCCAAACTCCTAATTGATACAATAGTGTGGTGGTCATTTCATCAACCTCAACTATCTTAGCAACACTATACCTCATTTGGTGCCTTGGTGTCCTTTTGGCTCTGATTACCATAGTGCTGCAGTGCTGTGAAAGGGACGCTTCCTGTCAAGTGCTGTGAAAGGGACACTTGCTGGAATCCGCAAGTTGACAATTGATGCACAATGAAGGTATAATGCAGAAAGAGATGAGCTGTATTGGGTTCGTATTTGTTGTCTAATCGGGAAGCTCCGATTTGGACATTTTCAGGAGTGTTTTTTGGGTGGAAATGGGTTGGTAAACATTACTCATGGTATACCTTGAGCTCCAACTTAATTTGACCAAAATCGAATGTTTAGTGTCTAAATCCGGGATTCACGATGATTTCGGAAATTTAATATTGTATTCCTTTTTTTTTGAAGAAAAGAGACTTAATATTGTATTCCTTATTTTTTTAATTTCATTTTAGGTAGTTTAGTTTGATTATGATTTTATGTTTAATACTAGTAAGTATTTTTGTTAGATATTAAGATTATTCTAATTGGGATTTTAATTTTACTGTTTTCAGAATAATTACCTATAAAAAGGAGTGGATGTAACACATTTATTTAGTTTTTTGTCTAATAAAAATTTGAGATTTTTTTATTGCCCTAAGTGGAGTTGGCCCCGTCAAACACGAGACTAACTTAATTATTTTAAGCACTAATCTATAACACTATATATTAGTCTTTGATCTTATTTATTTCCGATATAAAATAACCCTACATCTCCTACATTATCCCTCAAGTGAAGCTGAGTAAGAACTAGTTGTCACCTGCCAAATATTACCTATCTTTTCCAAGGATCAAAGTCATTGATGACTTTTGAGCATTCAATATTTTAATGATGACAATATTACGTTTACATGTTGTAAAGATTGTATCAACTTAATTCACATGGGAATAAGATCCAGTAATTACATGTAAAAATCTGCAATTGTCTTATTTATCTTTCCAATTATGTTTTAATAAATCCATATAAACTAAAAAACAATATTTAAAAGAAAAATATTTAACTTGTGAAATATCTTAGAAAACAAAAATATAAACCCTTTGGGGTGGATCCATTGACCCGATAAAATAGCTTACACTTGATCAAGAAAATACATCAGTCATAGTACACGAAGAAAATACATCAGTCATAGCTTACACTTGAATTTTTATCATCTAAAATTCAACTGTAATAACACATGTCCACTCTGTAATGTATTGAAATTTCTTGTGTCTAGATTGAACTACCGACTTCTAAGTCCATACAGCTCTAATATCATGTCATGGAATCATTTTTTGATTGAAA